>BGNK01003326.1:3951-77397 GCA_003297005.1 Symbiodinium sp. clade A Y106 | reverse complement strand
AGTTCGCTTCTTGCACGCCAGAGGATCACTATTCCAGTACTTTGATATTCCTGGCAATCACTCTTTTGCGCAGGCGGAATGACTATTTATGAGTCGGACAATCACTCTTTGCATAGCGCGCGATCACTATTCCGAGATCTCAGGATCGCTATTCCTTGTACTGCTATTGCTGCTGCTACTACTACTGCCAACTACTAGTATCACTACCACGACTACAGTGCTACTCGTGCTAGTGCTAGTGCTACTGCTACTGCTACTGCTACTGCTGCTCCTCCGATCCCAACCAGATCACTCTTCACAACTTTCCAGATCACTATGTTTTCACTATTTGATCACTAAATAAATATTTTGNCCTCCGATCCCAACCAGATCACTCTTCACAACTTTCCAGATCACTATGTTTTCACTATTTGATCACTAAATAAATATTTTGAACTTTCCAACGGTTGGCTGCTAGCGGGCGGCCTAAGGTTACTGTGCTTGCTCAGTTGTGTTTTTAACATTGTATTCTACTACAGCTTGCTTGTTTGGAACGTTGGTTCATATCTAGCCACCAAGCTGCTCAAATCAGAATTGCAGATGCATCATGAAACAGCTTGACACACGAATTGTGCTTATTTGCTTTCGGATCCGTATGGTGGGCTAGTTTTTCTTATCCAACCTTTGTCGGCGTGTAGGTGGTAAGTTCGGCGAGGGCCGGTAGATGGAACCTTCCTCTGATCAGGAAGGTGCACCGGGCAGCGATCAGCTCAGCTCCACCAGCACTTGGAGTGTGCTCAGTCGTCACATCAACGATCTTCAGCGCGAGGTCAATGTTCTAGAACATCGTACATTGTACTTGGAAGAGCGTCTTAGGGCAGTGGAAGATCAGCATTCGTCCTTCGAGCGTCGTTTGACTTGGGTGGAGAGCGTAGTGCAGCGAATTCGCTCTCTTGCCTCCCAGCTTTGCTGAAGCATGGCATGGTTGCTGCTGGAACGTGAGTTGCAGTGCAGAGTCTCACCTCTCCAGACAACCCTTGCACCCTCTTCCGGAACCGTGGCCAGCCAGGCATGTTCCTCTGTGGAGACGCCTACTTCCGGTAGCTCTGCGCCTGGTTCGGAGTCTATACGAGATTCTACAGGAGTCTCAGAGGCTTTCCTTCGGCCCTTGGATACTTTACCTCCGGAAGGGTTTATCGAATCCGAGTTGCCGAGGGAGCGATGTGCCACTCAGCCGCTTCAGGTTTGTACTGTGAAACGTTTCCGGAAGCAGGCTATTGCTGTCGAGGGTTCTGCAGGGCCTCCGTTACCCGTTCAGGGTCCCTCTCAGGTGCCTTCGGAAGCCTCTTGGGATATGATTGCAAACCCTATTTCTGTTTCGGCATGCTCCGTTAGCGTGCCGAGCGTGTTGCCGCTGCACCCGAAAGCCCCACCGCCTGCTCCGTCCATGCAGCGTTTGCACCGCACTCTTGGTGCACAGCCCAGGGTCGGCACGAGCAGCATGTTCTCTTTGGCTCCGCGTGGGGTTCCTGAGTTTGCTGATGCAAAACCTTTGCAGCGACCACTTTTGCTTAGAGTGCCTGGTGTCTTAGGCCCATCGGGTTTTGGTTTGGGTGACGACCCCTTGCCTCCTCCGGTTTTTAGGCATAGGTCTTCTTACCCTGGGTTTAAGTCCGTGCTCGATGATGATATCCCGTCGGTTGAGTTTCCATCGTCGGTGCAAAATTGTGGTNCCTTGCCTCCTCCGGTTTTTAGGCATAGGTCTTCTTACCCTGGGTTTAAGTCCGTGCTCGATGATGATATCCCGTCGGTTGAGTTTCCATCGTCGGTGCAAAATTGTGGTGGAGGTGGCTTTTTGGTGGCGCAGAAGCGCGTCGCATCGGCACTGTCTTTGCAGGCAGATAGGTCCACGGCGAGTGTGTTGCCCAGCAACCTTAAGGTACAGCAGGTCGCAGAGCGTCGGCCTGACGCTTTTTTGCCAATTTCCAGTGTTACCGCCAAACGTCCCCGCACTACAGGAGGCCATTTGCAGGCAGACGGGCATGCGCGTAATTGGTCACAGGTGTTTGTGCTCTGGGCCTTGGTGGTTTCCTCGCTGGGGCCTGCTTCGCAGATCCTTCGTCAGGCGGGGGCTTCCGTCAACTCCGAAGCCATCACGAGGTCTTTACTTTCGCGGGTGTCAGACACTACTGCTTTGCGTTGTCTTAAGGTGATTCAAATTTTCTTGGCGACGTGTTCAGATTTGGGTTTTGCGGTGCAATCGCTTTCAGCAGTGCAGCTCATCGACATTGTGTGTGCGATGAGGTCCGAGCCACGGCAGAAAATTCACTCGACGAACTCTTTGAAAGCCATTCGTTGGCTCGTCAAGATCCTGCAGTTGGACTGGTGCGTTTTTTCGCCGATGATGCAGTTCTTCGATGGCCCCAGGGACCGTCAACGACGAGAGGCATTGCCTTTTCCGTTGCGCTTTGCTTCATTTCTTGAATCCAGATTGCGGGCGGTNATGATGCAGTTCTTCGATGGCCCCAGGGACCGTCAACGACGAGAGGCATTGCCTTTTCCGTTGCGCTTTGCTTCATTTCTTGAATCCAGATTGCGGGCGGTTGAGCTGTCTCTCGGGGAACGGACCTTTGCAGGCTCCGTTCTGCTGCTCATTGTCTCATCACTCCGTTTCAGTGATGCTTCGCATGTAGAATGGCGATCATTGAGCATGGACGCAATTGATCTACGTCTCTACGTGGCCTTAGTACTCGGACGAAGACCTCCTCCAATGGCATGCCATTTGCGGCTTCGGGCTTGGGTTTGCTTGGGTGTCCGGATACGCCGGTTTCCTCATGGGTTTCTCACTACTTGCAGGTTCTTGGGTGCTTGTGGGATCAAATGTGTTCTCATTTTGGGGATGCATTTTGCCCTGATACTCTCTTTTTCTTGTGGGATCCGAACGAGCCGGTTTTTGTTCCGATGAGCTATGCGCAGGCACTTCATCGTTTGCGTGNTCAAATGTGTTCTCATTTTGGGGATGCATTTTGCCCTGATACTCTCTTTTTCTTGTGGGATCCGAACGAGCCGGTTTTTGTTCCGATGAGCTATGCGCAGGCACTTCATCGTTTGCGTGGGCTGCTTGAGCAGTTTTTTCCGGAGGGTTCGGTGATGAGTTACACACTGCATTCAGCTAAAGCTACCATGCTCTCGTGGTGTGCCGAGGCTTTNGCGCAGGCACTTCATCGTTTGCGTGGGCTGCTTGAGCAGTTTTTTCCGGAGGGTTCGGTGATGAGTTACACACTGCATTCAGCTAAAGCTACCATGCTCTCGTGGTGTGCCGAGGCTTTAGTTCCTAAGCACATGGCTCAGGTTCAAGGCCATCATGCCGTGGATACGCAACGCAAGTATGCCAGGGACGACACATTCCTAGCACTGTCGGCGCAAAGAATTGTGCTGCATCGCCTGTTGGAAGGTTGGTGCCCGGCGGTTCCGATCGCTCGTGGGGCCCAGGTTCCTATGTCTAACGAGCCTTTGCAGCTGTGTGCGATGCTATCTCAATCTTCTTGCCACCCGCGCTTCCCATATCATAATCAGAGTACTTCCACGCAGGCTGTTGTGCAGCAGCTGCCAGTTCCTGCGGTCACAACAGCATCGACCGCAGGGCCAGCGGGCCTTCTGGGCTCGGGCGCTGGGTCTTCTACCTCATTGGCTTTGCGCGACGATTTGGCGCCGGGGTCAGATCCTCGACGTGCGCGGTCCCCCTCGTCGGCTTCATCTTCGGAGGCCCCGATGGATGCATCAGATGATTTGGGCAAGCCAGATGAAGTTTTGTGGGTTCGGTCTGGCAAGGGCGTTTTTCATGCAGCAGTGCAGGCAGAGCATAGTTCTGCNAGCATAGTTCTGCAGGTGTTCGTGCTGCCTGCGGCACCTTCTTGCTGAATCCTGCTGTGTCAGATGAGCCGCCTCCGACCGCTCGCCTGTGTTGTCGAGCCGCTTGTGTGCGATGTCGACTCGGCTGATGCTTTTTTGGTGGCATCGGTACGCTGGCTTTTGCAATGCTTTTGCGCAGCTTGGTGCGGTGCAGATTCTCTCCAGGCGGAGGTCACCAACCTGGTGTTTTGCGCCTCCTGTTAGCTTGCATTTTTGCGCAGTCCACATTTTGGGCTGATAATTCTAGCGCACCTGCGCGATGACCCTTTTGCGCGGCTTTTTTGGCCGTTTTTGAGCCATGCGCTCTTGGGGCTGCCTAGCGCATCTGTAGGGCAGGGTGTTCCTGCGGTTGATCGCGCGGCTTTGGTAGCCGATTCGCAGTCGGGATCTTGGGACCCGAAAAAAAAAAGATGGCGTTGCTCGTGTTCCCCTTGTTGTCAAATCTGTGCTTGAGTGCGCTTGTTCTTGCATTGACCAGGCAGTATTTGTCAAGCTTAGGTCCTTGGAATGCAATGCTGTTGGCTACACTTGGCTCCAGCGATGCGACGTACTTGTAGTTGCTCTTGTATTAGGCTACAGTGCAGTGCTAAGTTCATTGCTTGTTGTCTGTCTTCAGCTCTGCTGTTTTCATGGTAGGAAGTCTCTTCTGTTAACCAAGCTGTTCGGTAGTCAAACATGGAGGCCGCATGGGATGCTCGCGAGTTCTTGGAAGATGCCAATAATATGCCCCGCGAAACGGCGGCACCAGCCGTTGATTTGACGGGCTCTGATGCGCCGCGAGGTTTGCATATGCTGGCTATGTTGACAAAGCATCAGATTCCCGAGTGCATGCATGCTCCCATGTTGGAGTTTACCCCAGCTGAGTTTGGTTTAGTGGCTACATCTCTGGATGACTTGAGCAACTTTATCTCGGAGAATCTAATTTTTCCGGCACTGCCTTCTTCGGCTTTGATAACAGCTCGGGTTCGCATGTTGTGGCGGGAGTGCCATGCTTTGTCGGCTCCAGGGGTCACGTCATCAAGTGCTCCTTCTGCAGGGGGTGTGCATACCGATTCTGGTTGGTCGGAGGTTTTTCCAAAGAAGTTGTCTTCGGATAGTGTGCAGAAGATGATCAAGACGTTTAAGTCTCGGTATCCTTCGGAAACATTGTCCCCAGATTCCATGCCAGGTCCGCGGCTGCTGGCTTTGGTCTCTAAGCAACTTCAGGATCGTGNCAGAAGATGATCAAGACGTTTAAGTCTCGGTATCCTTCGGAAACATTGTCCCCAGATTCCATGCCAGGTCCGCGGCTGCTGGCTTTGGTCTCTAAGCAACTTCAGGATCGTGATTGGAAGTACATCCCTTGGAAAATGCGTATGTCACAGGAGCTTCATGAGCAGTCATCCATGACAAGACCGCGCAAACAGCCTCGCCTTGAGCATCTCTTGTATGATGAGGTACCAAGCCGTGAGATCCCATCGGCTAGTATGGGGAAGTCTCTTATGTCGGAGTTACTTCAGCTGCATGCTTTCGCGATTGCATTGTGTCGTGGTGCACACCTTCACACACTCAAGGAGTTTAATAGGCGTTTCTTGCGCCGCTGTTTTGAGCGGTATCCACCGGAGTCGAACCTTCGCTCTCCCTCGGTGGCGGAGGCGCAGGTTGCAGAGCAGCTACTATGGTCTCAGATAGCCACTTTGTTTAACGAAGAAAGATGGTCTTTGGATGCTGCCTACAGACGGGCGCCCCGTCTGAATGGTTGAAATAGCCCTGCAGTTTCTTTCGAGGGCCTCCAAGGACAGCCATGTTGCCAGGATGGCAAACAAACCTGCTGCCGCCTTGGACTTCACAGCCTTTGTGAGTGAGAAGTGTCCCGTCTTTTCAGGACGCTTTCTAAGGCNCAGGATGGCAAACAAACCTGCTGCCGCCTTGGACTTCACAGCCTTTGTGAGTGAGAAGTGTCCCGTCTTTTCAGGACGCTTTCTAAGGCTCTGAGAGTGGTGAGCCGCGCTAGCCCGCCACAGTGTAGGTGCCTAGCCCAGCCGTTGTATGGCTGGGAAACGTCTCAGTTTCAGTGAGGTTGACAGGAGTGCCTGTGAGCAGACGAGCTTACCGAAACCCCTTTGGACAAAACGAAGGTGTGCGATGCAGTCATGTTGTGAGTGAACTTTTGCATGCATTGGGTTCAGCATGTGACTTCATGTCTCTTCGAACTCTCTTGAAGCTGTTGAGTCATTCTCTCAAATTTTCGCCGGTCCATCAAACAGATAAAATCACACTTTGTAAAAACATGGGATTCGTGCACCGCAATCGAGATGCTGGACCAGTACAATGTGGACTGTTCGACTGCTACGTGCTCAGTTCAGACCAAGAGCAGTGAGTTCTTGAGAAAAAATCAGAAAACCACTGGTTTTTGGTGTTTGCAATTGAAACATTGAAACACTCTTGTATTTCTGTGACTTTTCTCATTGTTCTATCGCAGATTCCGCGAAACCGAGGTCTGCTTTCGATTTTTTGTTTTAATTTCGCGGTCTGCAGCTTCTAGTGTCGCGCGGTTTGCTCCAGGCTTTGCCTAGCGCTTCCGACCACGCGACGGGTGGAAATGTGGGAGCTGAGGCTTTGTGGATGTTCTGTGTTTCTCGAGGTGTTGCAAGAATGCCGAGAGCAGCATAGAACCAAGCTGCTTCTAAGTTGGAGGGTTCTTGGCAGTGAAACCGAAGCCAGCTGAATTTATGGGTATTCTTCCTCTAGCAAGCTCCCCATCAGAACTGCATGGCGCTTTAACTCCGAGACTTCATGCAAACATGGAGTTGCTGATGATATCTTCAACGCCTGATCTTGAGTCTAGCTCGTTGAGCCATGTCCACAACCTCTACAAGTTATGTATGGCTGTGCAGTGAGACTCTGGTGCCGCGCTTGGCTTTATCCTGCCCTGTGTTGGCTTCGCGGGCGGCTTGCATGAACTATTTATTGCGTGACACCACACCGCACCTAGACCTTGAAACCTATAGACTCTTATTCGGTTATGATTGTCACATCTTGACAGACTAGGAGTGACCCTCGCCTCCAACGCAACACGGCGGCCCCCCAACTGCTTTCACTTCCTTCGTCAAGTTGTCATCTTGCAAAGAGCTGGAGCAGGAGGAGCCGAACAGCAGACTGCTCAGTTCCAGAGCGCACATGCCGCAGCGGGGAATAAAGACATATTGCAGGCCCAAGATTGCACCACGGGCACACTTCTTGGATGCGGAGGGTCATGCTGCCAACTGCAAGCTGGACTGCTTTTGCTTCGGATGTGATGTCAGGCTGTCATGTGTTCTATAACGCACCACGATGCTATCCCATATGTCATTGCTTCTGTCTGTCGTTTTTGGGCTTCTTGGCCTTTCCGCTTGCGGCTTCTCTATCGAAACAGCATACGACATGGTTGTCGTGTATATGTATATATAAATGGTAATAATGATAAGAAGAAGAATTAGACACTATGTTATGTCATATTTGTCAAGTGGTATTGCATTCTACACGGTGTTCTAGTATATTCGCCGTGTTACTTCACAATGTGCATGGCGGCACAGGACAAACAAGAAAAGCAACACGTCAAAGCGGCAACAANTATTTGTCAAGTGGTATTGCATTCTACACGGTGTTCTAGTATATTCGCCGTGTTACTTCACAATGTGCATGGCGGCACAGGACAAACAAGAAAAGCAACACGTCAAAGCGGCAACAACAGCATATTATGCACGGCTTGATTTTCCCCAAACGGCAGGACACCATAACAAACATTGTACTACAGCATGTGTCTCTCCTATCTTTACGTCCATACTGTTTAGGATCTTCGCCGGCACTAATGACAGTGTTCAAAACTTGTTGCAGCTGTGGGGATTTCTCTTCTGTTCGCGGCCCAGTCGGAGACACGACCTTAAAAGTGTTTCCATCCGTTGTTGTTGCCTCCAGCATGTGCCCACAGCTGCATCTGTAGTGTCGGACCAGCCAATTTTGGAGCACAGTTGCTCGCAGGCTCTGATGGCGGTCCTACAGACATTCAAACAACTCCTGAAGCCGAGGTGCTGCTGCTTGTCGATCGGACCCTCTGGCACAGTTCGTGTTGTGTACAGGCTTTGAACTGGCAGCCTAAGAGGCCTGTCTCCAGTGGCTCTGGTAGCTCAGTGGCTGCGCATCGATGTCGGTTTTGGCGGACCCATGTTCCAAATAAGGAAAGCTTGGAAACATCGTTTGAACTTTAAATTCGATGCTAATTGGAATATTAAGTACAGTGAAAAGCCAAAAACAAAAAATACCGGCAAAATCCAATAATCATGGAGAAAAGCGATTATGTCAAAATTGAAAGCCAAACCGAGCAAATCTTACACTGTGAGGTCGGATGAGGACAAAGAAAATATGGCAGTGAATTCTTCGTTTACTTCTGAGACATCCTATTGTTTTGTTTGCACTAGAACTGCGAGAAGGGCTTCGTAGAGGAAGGACCAAGAAATCCATAATATGCTTGTTGTGTATTGTTAAGATGTACGATTGTAGAAGATATTGACAGAATGTTCTTGTCGGCAGAAGTTTGTGCTAATGTTGAATGAAAGAAACATGCAATTTTTGGGTCGAAATCAAAAACATATCGGTGCTGTTTCATGCCATTTGGACATGAAGCAAGCACAACTTTAGCATCAATTTTGCAACCATTGCAGAAGGCAGCTGTGCGCATGTTTCGATGTTGGCTGCATAAGTTTCAAAGGCTAGCGAGGCGATGCCAGGGAATTGGTCGGCCCGCGTGTGGTTTAGCACTGCGCCACTTGCTTGGTCATTGGTTGAACTTGCATGCAGCAGGCAGCAGTGTTTGGCACATGGTAGAAGTTTGGGTTTGACAAAACAATTGCCTTCCGTCAACCCAAACTTGAGTATGCCCCCGATCTGAGTCCTACAACCTCAAGAAATGGAGTTCCAACATGCGATTCCCAAGCAGCTGCGTAAACCAGCATGGGCGTCCCATCTGTCCTGGTGAGAATGCTTTGGTGGCCATAAAGGCCAGCTTTTCTTCGTGCTTTCGTCATGGGTTTACACAGCATCGGTTGCGTCCCTCAATAGCTCAGGCAGCTCAGGGTTTCGCGCACAAGAAATAGTATTCAGATCCCGATTGCCGCATAGCGCTCAGCTAGTTTTTCTCGCCCGAGCAGCCTTTCAGTGCCCCAGGTTGGCCGCATGACATGGCATCACCAGGTTCGGCCGTGGCAGGAAGTTTTTCCCCAGCGTCTTTGGATCGGCAAGATCAGAAACCTTTTCTAGGTATCCGAGGTTTCAATCTCGATGCTCGTACCATGCAGTGCCAAAGTTGCTTTGAAAGATGGTGGCCAGGACGATCGTGCCGCGAGTGCCGGATCCCAGCTGAGAAAACATTGAACCTGGCTTCCAAACTCCACGAACTCCACGACCTCCACCTCGCAGCTTGAAACAATTTACACCCGACATTGAAGTTCGTGTCTCTATATAGAGAACTTGAAGCCCACTTCATCCGAGAGTTTGCGACACCCTCGCTTTTGCGTCTGGCTGAGTGGCAAACTGCACTGGAAGCGCAAGCCGAAACCCCAAAACAAGGATCCAGAAGCTCTTGTCCCTCAGCCAGTCCCGCGGAAGCCCAGAGCCGCAGCCGACAGAACATCCGCAAGCAGAAACCGCCAGCATACGACAACCTTGAAGAAGGAAGTCGAAGTGAAGGAAGTCGAAGTGTTCATGAATCCCACAGAGCCTCAGAACATTCCAGAACAAGTGCAAGCCAGAGCTTGAGCGCCAAGTCCATTATCGGCCTACCCTGAGCCCTCTGCCTAAACCCGCCACCGAATCCCAGCGCGTCGTCTACCGAGACCTGGAAAACCCTGAAGCATGGAGCCAGATTAGAAGACCTTGTCAAAGACCCTCGAGGCTCTCCTTCCCCACCGCCAGGGTCGGAAGGCGGGGAGAGTTGCATTGCCGGCTCTGGGTTGTCAATGTTTTGGGTTTACGTGCCGGCCTAGGAGGCTTCAGGGTTTTTGGAGAGGTTTTGCGGATTTAGTTCGTTTCGGGTTTGGGTGTTCTGATTGCGAAGGAATCAGTGTCATGTCAGGCTTCTGGCAGCTTCTACTTACAAAGCTGTTGTTGGATGTTACAGTACAGCTTTGGAAGATTTGGGGATCTGTTTCGGGAGTTTCTTCAATGTGTTTCTGCTTTCGAATGCTTTCGAGCAAGAGTTTCAGGGTCAGGACTTTGAGTTCGTAGGCTGCTGAACATCAGAATCCAGGATCTAGAGAGGCGGTTTAAGGTTGTTTGAGAGGAATTTAGCTTATGTCTGCAGGGCAGAGCTCATTCCTTCAACCAGCTGAGCACTTCCCGTTCTGTAAGCCCTCATTGCTTCCAGGGAGGCGCAGCCCTCGCCCAAAGCCAAGCAGTGCATGGATTCTCGACGCTTTCATTCGCTATTCGCTGCCATTTTAGCCGGCTTCCTGGTGCCGGCCCGGCCGGGCCCACTGTCTCAAGTGCCATGGTCGGGCTCCCAGAAAATCTCAGATGACTGGTTGTAAGCAATCAAGGGATCCATCGAGAGACTGAGAGACTGAGGCAGGTTCCCGTGTGGTCTCAAGCCTGTCAACATGAGAGCAGGACACTCGACACGCGCGCCAACAGCAACATAGACACAACCAAGCAACGCGAACAGTTCAAGCAAGTCATCTGCTGGAAGCGTACCTTGAGACACTTGCTTTGAGTCAAGGCTGATACGGAGGAGCTCCCTTCCCTGACGGATTTGTTGGAGGACCGGACCTGGAGCCTTCGAAGCTTTCTGTTTACGGGGCCAGAATCAGAAAGCCTGCGAGGAGATCAGCACAGCACGCGAGACCGCTCGAGTGCAGTGGCGGCAGAATCTCAGGAAGTGACGTGGCCGATACAGCAGTTAAGACTTTAGAACTTGCCAGTTCCGGCTTCGCCTTGAGCCAGCGAGAGTGCTCGGTCATGGCGGCCGTGGTGGTTGTGGTCGTGGTGGTTGGTGGTGCGTAGGTCAGTTGCGCGAAGCCTTTTGTTTTGGTGTGGGCGTGTGTGGAACTAACACTTGAACATGCGGAATGGCCAGCCACGGGCCACGGGAGACTAACTTAGGGTATCGAGTTCAAAAGATGGACAATGCAGCTGGAACTTTATTGCATCAGAACTATGCTTTGCATGTCGAGAACCCAAGACTGAGAGCCAGGCTTCGAGATCCACTCCGAACTTAGTCAGGAACCTTTATCGCCGCAATCCTTATTCAAACCCTTGGAGCCTAAACTCCTGAACCATGCTTGCACCGCCCAGGTCGCGGCAGGTCCCGGGTGCCTGGGCAGATGCGAACGCCCCTCGGCAGGATGGAGGTTTGACTTGCAACGAAGCACAACGAAAATCAACACCGAATCTTGGCTGACAGGTTCGGTTTTCGAGCATAGGCTGGCGGCTCGGGATTCAAGCTTCAGGGTTTTCGCCGATGCTGAGGATGTTTGATTTGAAGCTGACTGACTGGCAGCCGTGGATGCTCGCTTTTCCGAGGCCCTGCCGCGCCAGCGCACAAACTGGCGTTTCGACCCTGCCAGCTTCAAAGATGAGCTGCGTGCGGTGCGGGCCTTGGCTTTGTGGTGGATCGCGTTGAGGGAGGGGCGGGAAGGGTCCGGCGGAGTCGCAGACATTTGTGGAAGCTCTCGGGAGTTGAGGACTTGAATCTGATGACTTCATAGAGGTGCCAGGTTCCAACGAAAGCGACAAGGACATCACAAAGCTGCTTGACGAGCCCCGACTGCAGGTCGCAAAGCGCTTCCGACTGCCACTGCGACGGGGACCCTCGCGGAAGCCTCTCGAGGTGCACTTGGGCCTTGCTGGGCCTGATTCGAAGGCGGTCTAGGTCAGGTTGACTGTTGCGGGTTTACTGAAGAAACTTCAAGGTCGGAAAGGTTGGATCCACTGACCCTGGCTGCTAAGACAGACTTTGAGCTTGGTGCTGAAGTACAATCTGCAATTTACTGGCCGCGGTGGTCAACTTGCCTTGTGTCCCAGGTTCCTTGTATCCCAGGCCACGACCTGGCTCAGCGTTACTATGAACCTCAGACCTCAAACATAGCCCCACACCCCAAATTCGCCTCAGGGTCACGAAGCCACGAACCCTACGAGAGCACTCCTCTGCGGAGGCTCCGAACATGAAGATCCGAAGCCCTCGTCGCTCGGAGAGCAGCCGTGAGGGCCACTTTCGGGTGTTCGTGGGGCAGTGTTCTTGAGCGGTTCACTCTGACTCTTAACCTCCCAAGTTCCGCCCCCTGAGTCAGCGAGTCACCGAGTCCGAGCCGAGAAACGCCCAGCGAGGCGAGATCGCTCCGTTTGTGCCACTCCTCGAGCCGCACCTCAACGACTGGGACGCCTCCAGGCCCCACTCCCCCCGCTGCTGTCAGCCATCAAACTTGTGAAGCCTTCTACTTAACCTCAAACGCCAGATCATGTGCCCGCATGCTTCTTCAGGGCAGCGCTTCCCCAGCGTCGCTTCCCATTGATGGGCTTGGGACGGTAACTTGGCTGCAACGTTGGAACATGAGATATTGAACCGTGAACGGCATATAATGTTGAGCCCTCTACCATTCCTCGGCTGTAAACTGCACAGCTGCTGAAGCCCAGAATTCAGCATCGGCTGAAATGGCTGTCTGCAGCGAAGTTTAATCAGAGGCTTTCCCGCTTCGACCACTGATAAGTCCACCTGGCATCCGATCCGCGCAGTAGCAGATGTAGCAGACCCTACCAAGAACACCTCTCGGGTACCTCTCATTAATGCCGGCATACCACTCTCCCTTGACGAAGGCAGGGAGGTAAATAGCCGCAGGTCCTCCGCTGACGAAGTGTGTGCTTTTCTGCATCAAGACACAGCTGCAGAATTGTTTCCATATGTAAGGTACCCGGTGATAGAAACTGTAGACCACTTTGGCTGCAGAGGTGGAGCATTCTCTCGCAATCCTGTTTCAGAAGTCCGGAAACGCAGAATCCGGCTGACAAGGTTTACAAACACGAAGCTGCAGGGCAAGCCTCCTTGGAAGGACTCCTGCCTGGTGACAGCAAAGTTTCCCACCTAGCCATGGCACAGAAGCGTGACGTGATGCAATCCCGAGAGTCAAAAAAGATCGCTTTGGCGACGGTGCAGGAATACTGTGTCATACCTTCACAATGCAGCATGGAGTGATACTTCTCTCCAGTGCCAGAGAGCAGCTTCCTCGCCACTGTCTTACGCAGAAGCTTGACGACACTATTTTGTCTCTTTTGGCCTGAATGTAGCGGCTTCAACGAGCCAGCAACCCTTCTAAAGCAGGACCCGAAGACGCTGCCGCCTTTCTGCAGCGTGGCTCCGGCACGCTCCGGGGAAAAGCATGCTTGAAGGACTTGACAACATTTACGCAGAGTAAATTGATGAATCAGGGGTGTTGTTCACCCAGTCTCTTTCGAGGGCCGGACGAGCCTTTTGACGGATATAAGGATGATGCGAAGGAAGAGTGGCAGCTTTTGTCATTATACGTTTGGGGAGACCTGTTGGAAGGGAGATCTGCAGGAGGGGCTGATGCCAAGCGCTATCGACAACTTTAACCACTGCAAATTCCTACATGCCCGGAGGCGCCTGCTTCACCCGCGCCACACATGCCGCCACTGATAGCTGTTGATCTTTAAGGCTTTAAGGGCTCAGATTTTGAGGCAATCCAGGGCGACGAGCTTCATACGCGAAACTATGGTGCCCAACCTTTGGATCCCACCCCCTTGCGCGAACTTCTGCATCCTTAGCCATCAAAGACAAATTAAATCTGAAACCCCGAGCCCGAGATTTAGCTTTAGCTGAGCAGCGATTGGTGACAACTGCGAAGCAGTCCGCCTTTCGCTGCACCTCTTTGCTGTTTTAGCTTCTGTGCAGATGTTGAGTTAGCTCCTGTCCGAAGATCTGAGTACGACCCTTAAATCGCAAAGCTCCTTGTGATGCAGCCTTGTACGATTTGGAGCAGGAGGACTCTACTGAATTTGCCCGATTCGGCGGCTCAGGATTCTTTTCGTTCGTCATATCTGTTAACCATCATCATAATCACCGTCAGTCTCATCATCCTGGTTACTGTGTCTCGCCCCAGTCCCAATCTTTGGACAGCCATAGTTGGCAAGCTGCCAAAAGCAGCGGCCGTCGACGAACAGCCTGCTGGGCTAGGGTTTCATGTCCGGCCCAGTTGTTGAAAACAGTAGAGACTCTGGCAAAACCCGCAACGGCTTAAGGGTTGGCTTAAGGGATTCCTGCTTGCTATCTGCGACGGGTCCGGACCCACTGAAACCCACGAACCCTGCTTCAAGTCAGTTTTCGCGTTCTCTGCAGTCCTACAGGGCGCGCGCAGCATGTGTTAGCATACGGCATGGCAGATCTTTTGGATTTACAGGCGCGTAGTCCGCTGTTGGGATGACAACAATAACAGAACACTGAGGATTGGTGTGGCAGGCTATCGGCTATCGCTACATGTGATCAGAAGCAGGGATAGTTGGAGCAAGAAGAAGATTGGCAAGACCCTTCAGCAAGCATAGCAGCAACTGCGCCCGAACTATGCATCGTAATCTTGTCAAGCAGAAGAAGGGATCAAGTTGAGTTGTTCGTATTTGGAGTGGTCTTCTTGTAGGATGTTTGTCGTGACAGTATTTATGATCATGTTGCCGAGCCAGCCGAACTAGTCGTATTGTGATGGTGATAGTGGTCTGTTTTGAGGGAACTTAACAAGCAGAGTCTTTGCTGCGGCGCCTTCGGGCGGGAGATGTCGAGATAACGTACTGCGCCAGAGGTTTCACTGGCGTGCAGAAAAAAGGGGTGAACGATGGTGAATGTTAAAGCCTTGGTTTTGATTAAGCTTGAACAGCCGCAGCCTCCAGATTAGCATTTTGGTCCGCTAAAGCCCTAAGCCACGAAACCTCCAGAACAGCAAAGCCTTTAGCTCTACATCCTCGGCTTGTATGGAATGTTGTTTTGGCTTCAAAAGCCTATGTTGAACCCCGAGATGACGAAAGCCGAAATCGAAAAGGCTGATCCCTCGAGTAAGTTACTGTAAAAGCTGAAAGCCTTATCAACTCTAAGGTGTGTGTGTGTGTACACCCTGATTCTAAGCTAAGGGTTCTGGCGATGACTTGCTGATTTCATTTTGTTTCGAAAGCAGGGGATGGAGCAGGCCTGTGGGGCTCCATCTAACAAAGCTCTCCACAGTGTCCTGAGGATATCACCCGGGACGCCTGGTGACGTACCTGCGAGAGTAATGGCAACCAGGCCAAGCCAAAAACCTGGCACGCCGAGAAATATGCAGTGCAATCTTCTTGTCAGCCTTCAGGATACTTAGGCGAACCTTTTTCGACTTCAAGATCTTCTCAAAATAATGGCAAAAGCCGTTGGATTTGGTTTTCTCCACTTCTCCGTGTGTTGGTCTTGTTGCCGGTCGGCGAGGGCTCCGACTTGGAGCACGCCTTCTTCCGCAATGCGGAATACCCAAGTACTTGGACGAGCAAGCCTCGCCAAAAGTGTGAATGCATGAACTTGACAGCCGTGCAGAACATGTCGTTCAGGTTTGAGTGACACTCGGAAATTGGCAGAAGCTGTTGTCGGCTACCAGCCCAGCTTGCTTAGAGTTAGCAAACTCACTTGCTTGCAACGTGGCAGCTCCAGATTCAGAGACCAGGATAGCTTGACTGTGCCTGACGCCATGAAACGTACAGCTCCACAGGCCGGTTTTCCGGTCGAAAGCCCGGCAGTCCGTGTGACAGTATGCATCCCTGCTGACCGATGTACCAGGAACGAATCGATGGTCTTTTCGTTGGTGTGCCATAATTCTGACAATGTTGACGCAGTGAAGAAAATCCTCACTTACAGGATCAGAGAAGCCACAGGCCGCTGCCCGCAGTTGTCTTTCCAATTACATCAGAATGGCAGACAATTCCAAACCTATCACATCACTGGCCACTCTGGATGCAGTGCATTTCGTTCGGACTGCTCCAGACTACAGGGACCCAAATGAGTTAAGTCTGGCTGTGGTGACCATGGGGCTGCTACGTCGAGAATGAAGCTTGGCCCTCGAACAAGTGCAGGACACACAAAAGGACTCCGTCTATGCGAGCTTCATGTTCTCTCTCTCTCTCTCTGTTGCAGTGCAGGTTGTGAGCGTGCTTCTCTTGGTCTGCAGGGAAGTCATTGTGCTCGAGCAAACACCAGAAATGATAGCATGTCCAGCTCAGCCAGCGACGATCTTACCACCGCATACACAGGCTCAAACGACATTTGCAGCTCCGACTACGCTTGCAACTCTGAGGATATCAAGACGACAACAAACATCCGGATTCTGCAGAACTATCGAGTAATTATGACCACGAGTTCAATGAGTCAGGTTCTGCCGGCTCAGTTTCACGAGCCGTGTCGCGCCAGGATCGTACACCAATCGAGATACCATGAAAGAAGCGCAGACTCAGGATGATGGATGAAGATTCGGACGGAGTTCGAGTCAAAATCATGCCATGTGTTAAGCGACAATTTCGTCGACGCATGGAAGCCACCAAGGCGTTAACTGATGATTTTTATGTGCCAGGCAGGGCACAACTCATGCTGAGCTTTCTGCAGAAGCATGATGATCGCATTGTTCAGGAAACCCCTGGTCCCAAGAGACGCTTCCCGAATACGCTTCAGCTTGTTCAGCACGCCCGCCAGACATCTTAAGCAGGTCACCGACAGTGATTGCAGTCAAACATGTCAACACGATAGTCAGGAATCAAGGCCTGCTTCCCCTCGAAAAAGGGGTGTGTGTACACCCTGATTCTAAACTAAGGGTTCTGGCGATGACTTGCTGATTTCATTTTGTTTCGAAAGCAGGGGATGGAGCAGGCCTGTGGAGCTTCATCTAACAAAGCTCTCCACAGTGTCCTGAGGATATCACCAGGGACGCCTGGTGACGTACCTGCGAGAGTAATGGCAACCAGGCCAAGCCAAAAACCTGGCACGCCGAGAAATATGCAGTGCGATCTTCTTGTCAGCCTTCAGGATACTTAGGCGAACCTTTTTCGACTTCAAGATCTTCTGAAAAAACAGGGCAAAAGCCGTTGGATTTGGTTTTTCGCCACTTCTCCGTGTGTGTGAGCGCTGTCTGTGTCTGTACAGCCTCCTTTGCCTTGCAAGTGCAAGGGTGCTCGCACCCACAGGCAGTCAATCAATCAATGATCAACTCTAAAGCCCCATCCCCAAAATCGCAAGTTCCTGAACTCCCAGAAGGTGGTTGGCAGCCCCCGTTGTTTGAGCCGGTAGCAGCGCCTCCAAGCCGCTTCAGGCTGGGGTGTTTTGATTTGGATTGCAGATTCATGTGTTTGAAGCGAGGTGTGGGTGGAAATCCAACCCTGTAGGATGCTGTTGAGCGACTCATGGATGGAGGTCCCAGGGGAAGATGTATGCAGGATAGCAGCTGCTCAATCCAGGCCCCCGAGCTAAGGGCTCAGCTTGTGATCGATGCTCAAGGCCAGCTCAATCCCAGCAGGCTCGGCCGATCCATGCCTTCGTAGGAAGGAGGCCCAATAAACACCAGAACAGGAAAAACGGAAATTCTACCTCCAATCCTTGGCTTTCTTCTCTGCCTCCAAGCAGCGAGCTCGCGTAATGCCTCAGAGTCGAGACCTCCACAACCCTCTCCACGGCTTGCATCCTGTTTGACCCTCGAGGCTTTCAACATCTGCCAAGGGCCCCCAACCCGTGCTCTGCCGCTTCATGTGCGGCTGACTGGCACAGCTTCTTGAGAACACAAGCTACAAAGCCGACAACTGTAAAACCCCGAGCTCAGGAGGCCTGGGCCTGAAAACTGCCGGGAGTTCTGCGGAGGTGGGCAGAGAGCCTTCTGTCGCTACGAAGAGCAGAGAGCAGGTGAGCTGTGCATCGGAATGTATCCTGGTTGTTGAAGATGGTGTGGTTCAAGCCTACAGTAGTCTTCCTGAGCCCCTGCAGCCCAAGAAGCCCTTGCTCGTCCCGAAGCCAGAACGCTCAAGAGTGCAAACAGATCCGAACAGCCTCCGCCCTCAAGTCTCTTCAACTTCAACTTACTGCCCCTCAGAAACCGGGGGCCATGCCCCGAAGTCTTGACATCGCCTTACGCCTGAAGCTGATCCTCAGGTGTGGTGCAAGAGCCCCAAACGCAGGCCGTGAGGGTAGGCGATTGTTCGACCCATGCCGTTTTGATATGTCAGCCTGTCTTCCGATTTTCGATTCGATGTTCAATTTTCAGAACTTCAGATTCAGGCTTCTTCCGTCTGCTTCGGAGATGCAATCTATGAACACGTTTTGCACATTCGTTACGAGCTCGAAAATAGTGTCCTTGAAACCTCGAACGTGCATAGGAAGAGTCCGAGAACTATTCCTGATGTGCCCTCTCCTCAACCTCCAAGCCTCTGGGCCTGGGCCTCTTCGCAGGCTGCGAAGCAGCCGGGCCTCTTCGGCTTCCTCGGCGGCCGGGAGGATGCCGAAGGTCAGCGCCCCCCCAACCACTTGGCACCGGGGCTTCTGGCTTCTGGCGAGGTCGACGAAGCTGCCTGCGTCGCCAGTATCACTTTCTATACTACCTTGAGCTCAAGCCACCCTGAAACACCTTCTTTCAAGTCTATCAGATCTTGCTGAATGGTTATGGCCAGGCTGCTAGGATTGGCCCCGGACATCTCCTTTGGGGTCTAGCTGTTTAGCTTTGTCCTCTGATTCCCCAGTCGGGACACGCCGCATCCGATCGCACCAGGGGCAACAATCATCGAATGGTTCATGAAGTACCGATATCTCCAACCAGTGCATTCCGCTGTTTTCGCTGTCATGCATGATAGCGTGAGGAAGGGGAAGTACCTCAAACACATCGACAGGGATCCACCGAACTCTTTGCAGGTCTTTCCCACTTTACGACAATCTTGCTTTGCCCCACGTTCCTTTTCAATGGTGCCCCTTGCGTGGCTTGTGGCCCTGATCTGGCTGGCACGGGCCGACGACAAAGCAGCAAAGGCACGGATGCATGGTTGATTAGAAGAGGCTTTAACTGCTTTGCATGCCTCAGCCGCACCCGGCATGACAGTTTCCCTTCTGTGAAATTGAAAGGTCACCTGGACTCATATCCAAGGGCAGGCAGAGGGGATTGATAAGGGGCTTGCTGTAAAAGTTTGAAGACCGAGTGGCAAACCTGTGCCGCACCTGCGGCATGCTTTGGGTTACCTTCTTGCGCGACTTCCCGGGCGAGCGGAGCTTAGAGATGGCTGTATTTGCTATGGTTTGCTTTCTGACTCTTCGGGCTTCCCGTGAGGGCGAAGGGAGGACCAGGACCAGCTTCTTCTCTGCGGTGAAGGAGGATGTGAGCAGAACGCTTCTTTGCAGGTGTGTAAGCTGCAGCTTCGCTCGTCTCCTGCAATGCGAATACTTACGATCGCTTGCTCGGTTCTGCATCGCATGAGAGGATCCGGCTTGGGAGTCGCTTTGCTGGAGCGCTTGATGCTGGACTCCTCAGCCAGAACGGCACGCTGCTTTTGTGGAGCCGTTCGAGTGAACCGCGAGTTGCGAGATCGACTCCTTGCTCCCTGCAGCTCTGTGTCATTCCTCTCTTTGGCGAAGCCTTTTCCGCCTCTTCCTCCCATGGCCGCACTCAGGGGTCTCTTCGGGGTCTTGGGCACCGCTACAAACCCTGAAGGCCTTGAAGCCCTGATGTTTGGCTGTAGCCGCCCTGAGGTTCTCCGCCTCTCCGCCCTGAGCCCTCAACCCACATCGGCCCACCTGAGACTCTTAGAGTCCAAGGCCACCTTGCGGGGGTCCCAGAAGCCGGAGCCAGACTTTGAGATCCCCGGCTTTCTCTTTTTGGAGGGGGGCGGTTGGGGCTCTTTTTCGGCAGTTTTCGGGTTTAGGGTGTTTAGGTTTTTGAGGTTTAGGTCGCTTGAGAGATCTGTTGCCGTATAGTACGCATTTTCCCGAAATACAAGCACACTTGTGGCTTCTTTAGCAAGTATCCTGAGCCTCCACGTCGGTTTTTGGTCCATGGGTTGGAGCTTTGATCAGGGTTGTTAGATTTTGGAGTTCAGGGTAGTGTTTCCAGGAGACTCTTATGACTTATGTGCCGTGAAGTGTTTGAAAGACATTTTTCAGATTCTGTGGGCTCAAGGGGCTGGGGGTTCTTAGCGGCTTGTGGGTCTTTACATGTGGGACCAGAAGCAGGTTTCCCCTGACTAGGACTCATGCCTCCGACCAGTCGCACAGGATGTTTCAAAGTAGGTGCAAAGCGAAGCAAGCATGCACTGGATTGGATGTGCATTGACGTACTCGTGAAGCTCCCCCAAATGACGAGGAAGTGTGGCGTGCCTGGGAGTGTCGGAAAAGGCCGGGACGTCCCTCATGCAACGACCAAGATCGCCCCTTCGGTGCAGCTATGGGCCCAATTGCATGGAAGAAGCTGCACCGCTCGGGTCGGAAGGTCCGAAGAGCTTTAATTACCAGTTGCCTATTACCAGCTGCCCATTCGAGCCGAGACCTTCAGCCCACATTGAACTTCGAAAAAGCTGTGCAAGGCCCTGGTTATGCTGGGCCGTGTTGCCGAGGTCCACGGCCGCGACGCAGGGCAGTGTGTTTGGAGGTGGCAGGCAGGCGCCATTCACGATTGGCGTGTGTCAAGCACTTGGGGTATTGTGAGGCCTGGCTTTGACTGACATACAGTAGGGGATACTAGAGCTAGATTTTTCGCATTGATTGCAGATGCTGGAAAAGCGTGAGCTGATGTTCGTCCCATATCTGAACTTACTCTTCATATAATGACGCTCCGAGAATCGCCTGAAAGTGCGGTGTACAGCATTAGACCCCGAAATCAGGGTGGAGGCACTTGAGGTTTGTGGGTTTACAGCAAGCCGTAAATCTCAAGCCATGAGCTCTGAATTCCTCTGGGCAAACGAAGCCTTTTTCCCGGCCTGTTTTGGGGGTTCCCTTCAGGTGAGCATTGGCGATGCCAGCATGGGCCAGTTCTGTGGCGGAACGCTGATCGCGCCGCGTTGGGTGATCCTCGGCTGGCCAAGAGAGACTTCGCGTTCCAGGTTGGAGCTTGAGAGAGTTGCGACAAGTGGATCTCGGGACCCCAGGATTGACGGTTTGGGTTTGGGGTATCTTTGGGGTTTTGTGGTCGCAGCCTGCAAGACTCACATGAGTGGAAAGGAGCCTTGAGGGCCTTTCGGGGTTGGTTCGACACCGAGATCTATGATTACTGGCGTGCTTTCGCCGTAGCCTCTACAGTTTCAACCCAGTTCACCAAGTCCTGAAGCTGCGTCTTCGAAGCCCAACTCCCCGTTGCTTAGGCCCGCAGAGAACCAGAAACATCCCTAATAAACCCTGTTAAGCCGGGACCCGGGTTCGTGTTCACGAGTGCAGGTTGACAGCGGCGCACTGCATCTCCGACATCCGCAGTGCTGCTTGGCTTGGCGTGTGTCAGGCTAACGACTAACGACCTCAGGGATTCGTTTGTTTCTGTCGCTGGAGGTGGTCGTTGTCGCCGCCCAGTTGGCTCGGCAGGTAGGACAAGCCGTGTCCAGAGCAAGCAAACCGAAGTGGCCACACAAAGGTCACCAACGCCGCTTAAGTGTGGCAAGTCAACGGCCAAGAATTTGATGCCAGGAGATGCAGAACAAAGGAAGGCGGGTTCACCACCATCACATATGCTGCTTATTCCCGTGCATCCTTCTTGAATTGTACCCGTCGCATCAGAGCTTGCAATCTGGATCCAAGGCAGTAGCGACGTGCGGAAGCTGCGTCATCTTTTGAAACCTGGAGACCCCAAACCACTACTGTAAATCCTGGACCCTGCACGCCAAACATTAAGCCGAGAGCCTGAAACCATGCCACCTCGAAACGTGACCTGGAAGCTTCTTTTCGCACCCCCCGAGGCCTGCAAAGTTTGTACTTTGAAGATCGGAGCCGGCACTTGGAAGCGTGATTTCCAGGCGGCTTGGGGTTGTGGGGCCTTCGATGTCTCCACAACTGATGCAATGTCTGACGTATCAGACTGTTAGGGCTTTTGGAGCTAGCGCCAGGAAGCGAACGCGCGTACGGTGTGAGAGCGGGAGAGAGTGGAGGGGGAGTAGATAGCTTTGCAGTGGTTCGGACTGTTCACACGATGAGCCCTCGCACAGCCTGTTGTCCGGACAAGAAGATATGCAAGTTTCGTGGATAGGATTCTTGTCTCTACCGTCCAGGCTGAGGTCTCGGCCCGAGCTCAGGTTGCTGTTCCTCCCCTTAAGTTTCACAGCCTGCGATGCTCAATCTCACAGCCATGCGTTTCTCTGCCCCTCCACGCGGGAGACCGGGTGCGCCGAGCTNCCGAGCTGCTCCTTCCAGGGCGTGCCTTTCGGCGACGAAGCAGAGAAGGGCCGGCGCATGACCACAACCTTTGACTTGGGATGTCAAAGGATGTTGTACAGGTTTTCCTCGAGACGGGACATCTTCGGCCTCGTTTCTCTCCGCTCCCGACCTCACAGATCGGGGCTTGGCTGTGTTCCACAAGCGCAGGTGTTCGGGATGCGCTCAAGCAGGAATCAGTTTTGGCACTCTGCTGGCAACTGACTGGAGCTGGACACGGCATGTCGTTTGTGGCAGCGCTGGACTCGGCACAGNTGGAGCTGTTCTGACTTCGGTGAGTAGAAGCCCTTCACAGGCCACATTGTATAGTCGTGGCCCTTGTATGTCTACGCAGTTTTTCTTGCCCTCACAGTGGGAGCGGTTTGTTGAGGGATACGAGGATCTCCTGCCAACGTGCAAGATATCTCCGCGCTAAATATATGTATATCGTTTTTCTCACAGGATGGTGGATGGAGATTGCATAGGGCCGCCCAAAAAAACCGTCCAGGCTGGGAAGAGAGAGAACATGGACCTAGAACTGGTGCTGAGTGTCGGCTCGCACTTCATCATCATTATCATTATCATCATTCCTCCATAACATCGCTGAGGCGTTCTCCATCACTGAGGGCTCCTGCGCAACTTCGGTTTTTAACGACCTTCTGGAACGGATTGCCGTTGTGCTCGCGCGGGCTAATTACCGCGCCGTCGCCCGCCGCATTCTCTCTCACACTCCGCTGCAGGCCCTGCTGTTGCTGCCGCTGCTCTGCTGCGTGACCCGGGTGATCCATGATCGGATCGCTTCTTCGCTGCTCTTATCGCCCTCGTCGCCTTCTCAGTCCGCCCCGCTTGCGTTTTTGAATTCGCCGCCGCTTGCGTTGCTCTCACTTTGCACCGCCTTCAGACGCAGGGACGGGTGCTGCGGCGACGTGTCGCGACGACCGCGAGTTTCGCCTTCTTTCCTGTAAGCGACTGCCACCGCTTCTTTTGTGCTTTGTACTCTAGCTATTTCGTGCAGTACTCTTGTGCTTTTCGGACTCTTACATGTGCATCCCATCATCATCGTCATCATCGCCATCGCCATCACCTTCGTCATCGTCATCGTCACCATATTGGTCATGATACAGGCCTTAACGTCGATTTTCCGCATCATTTGCTGTTTGAACAGATATTTGGCGACTAGCCCGAACTCTTCGAACCTCGGATCCCGGGTTGGAGGGCCTCCGGACGGAGGGCACCTGAAGCCTACGAACAGGCACAGTGTGCGGCAGATGCGGCAGGTGGAGGTGGATGCTGGCATGGGCGTCGAACGCTTTGTGAAAAAGATCTTCCGGCATCCGATGCTGCTTGTCTGCAGGGTTCGGAAGCAGTGCTGGGTTTATAGGCTGGAAGAGGCCTTCTCTCCCACCTAGCTTGGATGTGGTGTGTGTGTGTACCTTCTTGCAATGCGGTCTTTTGGGTTGGAAGACCCATCCCCGGTGTGGAGGCGCTTCAAACTCGCGTGCATTTGTTCAGCTCGTCACCGAGCGAACTTGGTCTCGCTGGAGCTGAGCTTGCAGTGGACAGCATTGGGAAGAGCTGCCGGTGTTAGTCATGCCTCTAAGTATGATTTTGCTTGAGCTGCTCGTGCCACCCATTGGTGGATCGTGATGTCGCCGCTGTGCATGCGGCTGCTGAGAAGCACGGGCGCTATTCTTCGTGATGCTGGGTTTCTGAGCTTGTTGAGATGTGCAACCCGGCAGTCACCATGGGTGTTCCCTTGTTGGATTCGATTTCCTTTGTCCAGTTTACATGGTCGTCCCTCTATGGCAGTCCTGATCCGTCCTTCTGCCCTGAGCTTTCTGAACCATAATCCCTGAACCCCCTCGAAATCAGCATGTTTGTAGAACTTAGCTCAACTGCGTCAACCCCGAACCCAGGTACGAACAGAACGTCGCGAACGACTACGACTTCGCTTTGCTGCACCTTGACAAGGCATCTGCCTGCTTCAGCAGCGACCACAACGATTGCAACCCAAGCTTTGATCAGGCATCAACACCATGTTAGAGCCTTAGCAATACTAACCTGGGAGGATTGTCATTTATTGCTACCATGTGTGCCGGTTTCCCTGAAAAGGCGGTTCCGCTGAATGAGTGCATTGGAACGGCCTGCTTGCCCACGGCCGAGGGCGAGGGGGGGACGGAGTGTGGCTCGACTGCGACTCATGTAAACACATGAAGATTATACACCCGACACCCCACGCCTTTAGCTAAGATGATTTGCCCGCAACAGTAGATTGGCGCGCGTGAAGCCCAGCAGTCCCAGGGCCGACAGAAAGCTGCTGCTTCGTTAAAGCAACCATGGCTGCCACGCAGGTTTTCTAAGCCTTACATGAGACTGCGACGTACTGGAAACTCTGGCACGGAACATGCGGCTTCCGGCCGATTTTAAGAGGCTTGAGGGCCGTAGCATGTGCTACCCAACACGCGTAGCACTGCAAGAACGGCTTGGAAGGCTGCAACGTTTCACTTCCCGCGTCCCCTTGCGCTTCTTCTCCAGAAGCCCTAGGTTTCTATTTTAGGTTGTGTGTTCGAGCAGCTGCACGTCACACTTTGAGTTTCAGGTCGCATCACGGGCTGGGGCACCCTTCGCACCTCCGGACCGACCCCGGACGTACTGCAGGACGGAAAAGAAGCTCTTCTCGGATCAAGCTTCAATGAGCGCAATTGGGTTTTGGTGCAATCTTCCACATCCAGAGGAAAACCCACTACCAAGGAGGATTGTCGACAGGTTGCTACCGGTTGCGCGCCGTGGAACCTCAGTCCCACAACTTGTAAACGCCAACTGTCAACCTTTGACAGGAGGCGCCTGTCTCTCTCCTCAGCAGCACCTTGATCCTCAAGAAGGTACCAGGTTTGGGGATGCACAGGTGCAGGGTTTGCAGGAGCTTTGGGGCTTTGGGCTTCGGGATTCTCGCACTGTCTATGTGAAGAGCTTTGGGCCTATTCGGAGGTTCAAAGCGCAGTTCTTGAGCAGTGTTACTCTTTGTGTGCAGAAAGAAGAGAGCCTGCACGCAAGCGCATTCCGCAGTGTGCATGAGAGGCAATTTTTGTTGTGTAAGCCACCTGACTCTTGCATCGTGCGTTCCGGAAGCTTTTTCTGCAGGGGCCTCGAACCTGCAAGAAAAGCCAGAAAGCACGGCGCGCATTCTGGAGTCCATAGCAGCAGCGAGCGAGGCAAGGTGTGCGAGACAAATTACTCCAAGACGAAGGACTCGTTGGGTTAGTTGCGGAGACGACCTCGTTGCGATGCCCGCAGAAGACTGCCCGAAGCTGCCATCCAGTTCAAAGTTTAGCCTAAACCCAATGTGTCAAATCGGAATACTCTGCCACTCGTTTGGTGCCTCCTGGTTCACGTCATTTCGTCGCCAATGCTGATCAACCAGGGCTGTGCATCATGCATGAGATCGCAGAATATAGAGTTGTTGTTCATAGGAGCGAGGGTAGCTTTTCCGCTGCCGCTGCGAATACACTAAACTTCCTGGCAGAAGAAGAAGACTTGATAGACAGATAGTGATAGAGATTCAACTCATATCGGTGACTTCCCTGCTCAGCTTCCGCGGTGGAGAAACTCTTGCGTTGAACCCCAACTAGCAAGCCCGGCCAAAAGCCCAACTTCATCCAACTTCCAAAGCTTCTTCTCTTTTCAGCTCCTCTGCCCTGGCCTCGCCTTGGCCCCTGGCAGGACGTAATCACTGGGCCAGGGCCCCAGTCAGAGAGCACCTTGCAGACTTGATGCAGGGCGTAAACAGGCCTTGGTGAGCCGTCGGCAGTCGAGAGGTCCATGCTCTGCGCGTCCGGCCGCACCGACGGTGGTGTCACAGACACGTGCCAAGGCGACAGCGGAGGCCGTGGGGAGGGTTAGTCTTTCGGTTTTGTCTCGGTGTGGGCTGTCTGTGGGTTGAAGTTTTAGGTGGGATTTATTCAACGAAGCTTGGCCTATCTTGGCCTTAGCCTCAAGCAGATGGTTCTTCTGGTTGTGGGGTTGAGGGAAGTACGAGCAGGAAAGATGTGCTGATGGTTTCTCAAAGGGGCCTTCAAATCCCTCCGGGAGTTCCGACAAAAGGTGTGCCAGTGTGCATCCTGAAAGTAAGGTTGGGGCAGGAAGCCACTAACACCCTTCCCGGATGTTTAAGAGGTTTTCGAGATGGTGCTAGAAGGATTTCGGCGAGTGTTCCGGTCTTTCATGGCGGCAGGCGTGAGGCGTGAGGCCAGCGGGAATAGAATTCTTGTTCGTGGGGCGCTGATTTTTCAACGTGTAATTTTTCGCGGAGGTTTCCCTGCCTTTAGGCGTTTTGGCATGCGGTATAGTCCTGATGTGGGAAGTCGTGGCTTCCCAGAGACAGGGAGGGGGCCCGGCCTTCCAGAGAACTCGGTGTCGTGAAGACATCCACGTGCGTGTTGAAGTGCACCCAGATGTCTTGTGCCAGGAATTCCAAAGATTCCGGAACTCTTTCGCAGCATGATCTTCCGAGCACTAGACCCTGAGTCATCAAAACTCCTACAGCATTGAAGCGTCGAAAACCCACGAAGCTTGGGCGAATTGTCGCCAGGACCGCTGGTGTGCGAAGAAGAAGGCCGCTTCGTGCTGCGGGGAGCGCCTGGGCTCATTCTCTGCGTGCCAATTCTATTGCCTTCATTTTTGGCCGACGTCATCCTTCTTTTTATATTACTGCTCGTTACGTTTTGTTGCTCGGCTGGCGGATTGATTGACATGTTCTGTTATGTTCACGTCATGTCTGTCGGCAGCGGTTGGTTAGTGTTGGTTATAGGCGCTGCCGGTGCCGCTGCTGCTGCTGCTGCTGACGCTGCCGCCGCTGTCGCTGCTGGTGGTGGTGGTGGCGCTGCTGTTGCTGCTGCTGCTGCTGTGATCGTCGTTGTCTTAACATGACAGCTTCCTTCATTGTTCAGACCTAAGCGGCTGTCTTTCTCCAGGCACAGCCCTTAACTTTCAAAAGTCTGCTTTGCTGAGGTCACGTCCTGGGGTCAGGGCTGCGCGTATCCCAACTTTCCCGGCGTGCCCTTGCTGCGATTCCTGCTTGCACGGGGTGTTGTGTGGACAGGCTAATAGGGCAGAACTGTTGTCCTGTCGTACATTCCTGGACTCGAACGAGCCGATGATTGGGGATTTGCCCTTGGCTTTAGTCAGCCTCGAAGGGTCGTGGGCCACATTCTTCTCTTGGTTTCAGGTATAACAGGCCTCTCAAGCCTGAAGCCGAAGTCTAAGGCCAGAAAGCCCCAAACTCCAAACCGCACGGAGTAGAGTTCTGTTTCGCCGAAGCTCTTGCACGTCCTAACTCTTTCAGGTCTACGGCCGCGTGCACAGTGTCATGTCCTGGATCCGGGATGCTGCTGGGCTGAGGTTATGGATGAGTCGCAATCCAACCCAAGGCTCTCACAAGACGGTATGATGGCCCCAGGTCCAAAAGTTCAGGATCAAGGCCTCAATTGTTAGTCGGGCGGAATGGGGTAGACCTTCGAGAAAAAGCTTGCAAACGCTCGGGCATACCAATTTTTTAGCATCGTGAACTCCGGTGTCTTGGTTTCGTTAACTTCACCTTCGTTGTTGGAACATAGTTGCTGATCGCAGTGTTCAAATTTGTGCACTGGCTGCTTTCGACTCGTTTTGGCCAGTGGTTGTTGTGTTCTTTCGTCGTTCTTTTGGTTTGGCTTCGAGGCTCTGCATCAATCCAGGCATAAGATGAGCAAACTTAAGCTCCCAGACGCAAGATCCAACAACCTCAAGACAAAGAGCTCCAAAATCAAAGTCCCTTTGGATTAAAGATGTCGGGGGCTTTGGGGTTTTGGAGAAGCCTTGTGTATTGCTTGCACGCACCGCCAGTGCTATGACCACGCAGCAACCACATCACGTCACCACGGATGCTAAACTGTAAAAACATCAATCCCTGCAAACCCTCAGCGCCCAAACGGACTTGCGCCCAGCCCTGAAAACCGGAGGTCATGTCGGACAAAGTGGAGAAGGCTTACGTGGACGACGAGGATTTGGCAGTCCTAAGTCTGCCTACGCAACGCTACACACTTTACTTCCTAGTACCGCTTGAGCCACGGAAGTGCAAATGTGCGCTGGCCACGGATTCTGAGTGCCTTTTTCCCACGTAAGCTCGCCAACCAACAAATCCAAGAGAAGTGCAGCGATCACAATCTTAAATCCTGACGCAACCAGGACCCAGATATCTCGCACATCAATTTCCAGGGTGCCATGTGGCATGCGGCTTGCTCAGCTTCCCTCAGAGACGGGATCCCGAAAGTATTGAGTTGGATGCTTCTACAGAACGCAAGGCGATACAGACTTGTGTTCCTGGACGGAATCCTGAGTTGCGGGGGGGACGGACTTTTGTATAATATTGTCACGTTGTCAGCGTGTTCATTAGAAATGAGAGCGAAGCCAACTCTGTGTTTTGGATCTTTGTTTTCCATTGTAATGCAAGAACAAGGTGAGAGAAGCACGAATTACACAGATAGGAAAACATAGGAAATGAGCCGACATGGACGTGCCATCAGAATCCTTTTGTAGGAGCTCTGGGGATTCAAGAACCTGTTATCCTTGGCGAACCACAAATCAAGGGTTAAGCTATGATGAATGCGCGGTGATTGGTTGGTGGCTAGGAGGGTGTGTGGCTGAATAAAGAAAACACAAGGTGAACGACGTGGGCGCGTGGTTTTTGCTTTATTCTATTAATTTACCCCTTTTTTCTGTTACATAGTCGTATAACTCCGTATAACCTACATGTAGTTGCGAGATATCCTATAATTGGGAAATAGGTCTAACTCGTGAGCTGTAATCTAGTGGTAGGTTTGTAGGGCATATTTAAACAAGATTTTTTTATTATTTTCCTCTCGCTTCGGTCTCTCTTCATTCATGCTCACTTGTTCTGAGATATCAGCAGCGTCAGAAGCCTATCTACAATTGCAGCAACGGCGGAGAAGACAACAAGCCGCTTCGAGGTGGTCAGCGGCCCATGTCGTGTAGATGCGGAGAAGTGCCTCACGAGCCGCATGGGCTGTAGTCAAGGGGATGGCGCTTGGGCTTTGCGATGGTTTGGGATGCTTTGTGTCTTTGGATCTTGGCTTCGAGGAGAGGGGCCGGGCAGAAGGGCGGAAACAAGGGCCATCGGCTTGCTCTGTTCGGCAGTTCACGAAGAATGCATGGTTTCGGGTCGGAGAAATCTGATCACATCTCGAACTTAATTCTCTCAAGAAGACTCGTCGGTGTGGTATCAGGTCCAAGGAACACTCAGCCGCCAGAGATTCAGGTCCTGGCTATCCCGGTGCCTATGGCAATTCCCAGTCCTGCAAAATTGCGGTGGCTTCTCGGCCTTTGACTATCTCGCCGGGTTCAAACACGCGTCGTCAGTTGCACGGCGGCTGTTGATTCCTGTTTCGAGTGTCTGGATTTAGCCTCGAGTGTTTTCAAGAAGCCTAATCGCCCTACCCGTAAATTCGGCAAACCCATCATCCCTGGCGCAAGCCCATGAAAGCTCCAAATCCAACAGCCCGTCAAAAACATAAATACTGCGAGAACGTCTGCAAAGGACCCTTCTGCAGCAACGCCCATACGGGTGGATAGCTTCGCCACAGAGGAGCCATTCGTCACAGGGCATCGGCCTTGAGAGTACCGTCCTGCTCTTTGCGCTTCCTCTTTGTCCTGGCCCTTGCTCCCAAACTCTCAGCTCCCAAACGCCAAAGCGAAGGAGGGAGAAGACTGCTTCACTTGCACTGCTTACACTGCTATGCTGATAGACAGTTTGAGTTTCAGACCTGCTTCGTCAAACGAAAGCCTTGATAGTCGAGGGAACAGCAGCCCTGGTAATTAATGCTGCCAATGCTCCATTAGTTGTAGGGCAGAGGGATTGCAAGCTTATCTGCCGATCCATCGATATTCACATCCTCCAAGAACAGAAAGCCAACGGGCTGATGCACAGAGACCTCTTCGCGTTCACATTGTCAAGCGAAAGCATTTCCCTTGCTTGAAGCCTGAAGCGAGGAGTACTACGATGTGCTCCAGATCAACTGCCGGACATTCTCCGGCACCTTGGGGCCTAACGGGACGCCTGATCCAACTGAGCAATGTGAGCTTTCTTGGCTAAGCACCGGGTTAAGGATGGCGCTGGTGGTGGTGATGGTGCGATGATGAGAGCAGTGTTGATATCCCTGATAGATGGCGAGAGCAGCGAGTCCGCTCGTGTAAAACCATGACTCGGCAGCTCGAACCCCAACGGCTGCATCTCACTCCCAGGACCCTGCCGCAGTCGACGATCGTTTGGTCTTCCGACGAGACAAACACGGAAGCTCGGCGAGATTTCAGAAATGGGTGCTGGACGGGTCGGCGATAGTTGCGACCGCTTTCATTGAATTCCCAGGTGGTTTAGTCAGCTGGACCTAAGCTCTACACATGTCAATCCGTGAGCCCTGCATCCATGTGTGAAGACGCAGACCAGTGCTAAGCAGAAGATGCACATTCAAAGAATCCTTTTTAGAAAGGCCATTTTTTCCAAAGCATGCAACAACCCAACCTGCAACCACTCCAGACACTTAATCTGTGATCTCATCTCGTTGCAGTTCTGAAAGGGCGGTGGCTGGCGGCTGTGTCCGGAGACGTAAGCGCAAGCGGCGTTTGCGACTTAGAGTGACAGGTTGCAGCCACTCTCAGAGGCTTTCGTCGAAAAACTAACTTCCACGAGCCTTAAGCCCTAGGCCTCAAGTAGCAAGGTGCACCACGCACGCAGCACGGCATGGTGCTCTTGTGATGGCTGCGGCACAACTCACGACAGCCTGGGACATAGCGTAGCAGGGCTTTTTAGGATCCAGCAGCATGAGAGCTTAACCAGCAGCTCCGAGAAGTTCTCGAAAAGCCTCCGATCAAATTCAGTGCATGCGTCTTGTGCGAGGATCTCGGAAGAGCCAGGAGGTGTGAAGTTGCGCCGGCACAGGGTCCCCAGTAAGAGGCGTGTCAAGCACTCTTAAGTTAAGAGCTCGATGGTGAAAACTACATGAAACAATTAAGGTCCAATCTTTGCTGAGCGTAATCAGGATGATTGCAGAGCTGTAAAGCATGTTCATAATGCTGGCGCAGCAAAAATCTCAGAATACTCAATCTGATGCATTCAGAAGGATTCATTTCACTAAGTTCGTCTTTACATCTTAGCACTGTTGTGAAGCATTGGTCGTTGCACTCTGCGAGAGCATGTGGTCATCCGGACAACCGAAGCCTGCGGTGAACTTAAATACTCTCAGATGTTGAGATGTGTTCAATCCCAAACGCACCGAAGGTCTTGTTCTTCGTTCGAAACGGTAGTTACACTGGCGGTGCCTTTCGTGGGAGCCCCGCCGTGCGCTTCCTCCGTCAAGTCTTTTGCGCACCTAGCCAGCCTTGACAGGGGCATCGTCTACAAAGGCTCAGGTTCCCCGATGCCGCACGCCCTTGCAAGCCTGTTAGCGACATGTTGAGCCCGCAAACAGAATCAAGATCTGCTCCGGAGAGGTTCAGGGTTTTGATGTGTCAAGGGTAAGGATTCATGGTATGATAAGAGGTATATGCCATTAGACACTAGAAAAAGGCATGTGCAGTCAGGCGTTGAAGAACAAAGCTTCTTGTGGCCGTTAGAAAGGAGTTGGAGCTTTCTTCGAAATCGCATTGCCGCAAGCAGTATGTAAGTGTACGACTTTCAAGACCGATCCGTTCCTTCGGGCCATAGAAACACTCATCCGTACTTGCAGCAGCACGTGAACCCCTGAGTACGCATCTCCGAGTGTTTTGGACGGGTTTAGCACTTGGGATGTGTCGACGATTGAAGACGAGTAACTTCTCGGGTCTGCAATTACCAACTTGCGGTCCACAGACCTAAACGTTGAAGCATACACCACAGAGTTGTCGAAAACCAAACTGTCTTTGCAGGGGTAAGCGGAGGGCCCTCATTGACAGATGTGTCCCTTTGTACAGTCCGAACTCAACGGCCGTTAGAAGATTGGAGCGCACAAGGCGCAACCTGCTGGCCGGGGTGCGAGTGAAAAGCGGTGGTTTGATTAGGATGGGGGATGATGAGAGTTTTTGGGATTATTCTTGACTAGGTGTCCTGGAAACTGTGCTGACTGCTTCAGGGTTATTGAGGACTGCAGGCCCCAGGCTTCATTTTCATTACAGGACTTTCCGCAGTGGGACTTTATGGTCGGAAGCCTGATTTTGCAATCGAACCTGAAAGTGTAGGGGGCTTGGTCGCGCGTGCGATTGAATCCAAATACCTCCCCTGGTTTTCAGCAAAGACAGAGTTAAGCAAGGGAATCCAGCCTCCAAGCGCAGAACGAGAAGGGATCCAGTCCATGAGTTCAGGGTTTGCGGTTGGCAGTTTGCGGGATGTCAAAGTCCAGTCCACACCTTGACAAAGTTCTGTAGTGCCCAAACCACGCACCACTTAAATCCCGAATGCCCGAAGCAAACTCTTACCGTCGCTTGAAACCCGCAAGCTATCGAAATCCTAGTCTCCACCGGGTCTTCAAATGCTCCTCACGCCTTCGCAGGCTTCCTGACAGAAAGGCCGAGTGTTCTGGTTGGTGAAGCTTTGTGGGCAAGGGGTTGGGGACATGCCATGTAACTGTCGAGACAAGCATGGGTCTGCAGTAACAATGATAAAGTCGTCACCGGCAAGACAGCAGTGTTTACCGGGCAAGACAGCAGTGTTTACTCAGCAGCAGTTGCAACAGTGGCAGCACTGCGACGGACAACCACCCGGCAACTTTCACGAAGAAGGCAAAAGAACTGAGAATCGCAGGTCGTAACAAGAGCATCAGCGTGTATTCGCATCAGCAGCAACAGAGGTGAAGTCGGGACTGCAACTACTTGCATTTCTACAATACTCGTACTGATACTACCGATATTTTGTTGCTGCTAGCACTATATATGGCTACAACTACCATCGCTACTGCCACTACGGCTGTCGGGTGCAGGACTGGTTGTCTCATGCAGGCCGGTTTGTTGCAAAATGGCAGGCATGGTACCTGTGTTGTAGCCGCAACTACTTGTCGTCGTCGTGATCATGCTTATGGCCATCGCCTCCCCATCACTATCATCAGCTTCCTCGCTATCGTCAGAACCACCAATCGCACCGTCATCTGCTAACCTTTAATTGGCCACCTCGAGGTTTCGTGTTATGGCAAGAGCGCTGTGCCCATGTCTGAGTGTGTCTGCGCTGACCGTATATACTGTATGCTGTACCATCTCGCCCGAAATGCGGCAAAACAGCTACATTAGTGCTTTATTATGAGCATTTCTAGAAGTGAAAGGGTTTGCATACACGGGTTGTGTTGCCTACGACAAAGGACAAGTCACAAGCGGAGAACGCTGCTGCACCTCCGTAGGTTTTGGCTTGATCAGGGAGCAGAGAAAACGTGGCGTGCGCCCCGCCTTATAAAGTGTTAAGCTTCGCCATGTCGCTCTCCAGCTGGTTCACGGGTGAGCCTGAGCTCAATCTATCCTGACAGTCTCTGTCGTTGATTTTGCCGCTGCCTTGCATCCTTAGAGTCCAAAGTCTGACATTCCAGATCGTGGAAGGCCGAAGCCAAGTACCCTGCCCCAAAACCAGAAGCACACACCCGATGCCACTAATATAATTGGCCACGGCTCCAGGATGCAAGCAGTGTACCTAATATAGCAGTTCACACGCCAAGAAATCTCATCTACCGGTGACTACCTTTGTTTGGATTTCGGGTTGATTCCTTTCTCGAGTCATTTGAGTCAATGTAGTTGGCAAATGGGTCATACCACTTCTGCGGATTTTTTCGGGTGCAGAAGCTTGTGCCTTCCACATGTTTCTGTTATGCGTGCCATCTCCAAAATATCCCTTAACCTCAGGACGGACAGCAGGTGCGGGTCGCTCGGACGTTTCTTGAAGTTGTCGACATTGCCGCTGGGCTGTCGAAGGCATTCGGCTGGTGGTGACTGACAGGGCTTCTGGTGCTGGCAAAGGGGCTGTGACTTCACTCAGACTCCACGCGTTCATCATCTGTCTCCCAGGTTCAGGGCAGCGACATGGGTGGTGCTGTTGCCCACCGGAGTCGAACCATGTCCCTCGGCCGCGCTTGGTTTCACTGGCAGCCCTCCCACGCACACGAAGCTTGAATTGGCGCCTGAGAGGGAATCAAATCTGGAATTTAGCAATTCAGGGCTTCGGGCTCTGGACTTTGTTCCAAGCTTCATCGCTGCAGCCCACACCGCGAACATACCCAAACCTCAAGCCTAAACTGCAGACTGCTTCTCATGCAAGCCAGCAGTCCTGAAGGCCACTGCTTCCCAGCCTGGGGCTTGACTTCGAGGAGCGGGCAACCGTGGGGCAGTTCTGGATTCTTGAGAAGTTTGGCAGGGTTTTTGCTGTAGGGCTTCGGAAACTAAGATTATCGTTTTGGCGATTGCCGAGTTTGAGAGCTGGCGTTCTCCGTTTGGTTCCGTGGTTGGGGATTGGCATCAGCACCCAAGGCCGAAAACACTGCTGCAGTAACACTCTGAAATCCACACGTGTTCTCCGGTTCCGCAGCCATTATTGCCAGCGTAGACACGGAAACACCTAGCCTGTACATACTCTCCAACAGTGCTTCGCACGAAACTGACGCATTTCTTTTGTGCATGTCCTTCTTGCGTTTGGAGACAGCTTTTGAGGTCTCCGGGCCCCACTGATTTAGGGGCGTGTTCGCGGAACACTGGCGCCAGGCCTCGTCAAAGGAGGAGAAGGACGAGCCCGCAGTGGGCCCCGCTGTTCTGGCACAGCCGAGCTCCGAGGAGCACCGGCCGGCCACTCGCCAGGCTGTGGATGACACACCGGATGGAATCCTAAGCCCAAGGCGCGAACCCAAAGAACTAAGCCAACTAAGCCCAATTCTTCCATGATTTTTGTTGGGCCCGCGACGTGACACTTCTTTATCCCTCCAGCGCTGTGAACTGGTATGGACACTCTGACTTCCACAAGATCCTGATACTCCCGACATCCCACTAGGCTGTGTAGTCACCAGTTGAGAGGATCTGCGAGCCTTCCGTGGCCGAGGCTAGCAGGGACGCAAGGCTTCTCAAAGAAGTAGCGTACCGGTGGAGATAGGACACACACGATCACAGGACGATTGTCACTATTGTTCGCTGATTCGGGGCTGATGCTTTACGAAAACCGACCCGCACGTGTTTTTGCACCAACCCTGCTCTCTCCAAATTAACCATGCCACGAACCATGGCGACAAGTTGAGTTTAACTGTTTCGCGACAGGCCTCGACGCGTCGGGAATCCTTCGACAAAGCTCGCAGTCCCGGTAGACCAAGCTCTCGTCTCTCAGGATCAAGATCAGCGGCTCACCGTGCGTGTGGTGCGGACATTCTTGGAATTCGTTTCTGATGCCCCTGGCCTTGATCCGCTCGAGGGATTTTAAACTGTGATTGCAGTACGTCGTAGTATGCCCAAGCCTTGCTGCACTCGGGTTGTGGATGACGGTCGAGGGTGATACAGCTTGTACGCTAAGGGTTCTGGTCGGGATTAGCCGTCTGTATTGCAAGCTTCCCCGATTCTGTCTTGGGCGCGAAAGTTGTTGTTTTAGGTGTGTGTGTGTGTGACTGCTTTTTCCATTCTTGGCATGCCTTCTTCACAACTTGTTCCAACCTAGTCAGGTGGTGCTTCTATGGCTTGAGCTAGGATGCTCTGTTTCTGATTTGGAACGTTTCGTCTTCAAGCTGCTACTCATAGCTCTCTAACATCGAGTCGTCCGTGTAGAAAAAGTCTTCCTAGCATTGAAGCAACTCCCCCACAAAGTTTCCCAGGCCAGGCAACGTTCCTAACTGAGCGGGAAAGATTTGCAGGTTTCCTGTTCTAGGTAGTGACTTCAGGATTTCGAGCTCGGAATTGCGGTTTCAGCTTGTGTGGACGTTTGAGCTTGCAGCGGAGAGGCATCGTGCTAAGCCCCGAGGCCGGGAGAGTCGACGAGAATCTTCCTCGCATGCACGCTCACAAGCCCTGTGCTGGCGTGCATAATGCTGCAAAACCATATAAGCCCGCAGTGGCTAGAATGGTGCTACACCCCAAATCCCAGGTGACCGATACCGATGAGATTGCCAACGAACGGCTGAAAAGCATCACCATGTTGCTTGGCTTTGGATAGCAGCAGCAGCATGTGGCAGGGGCAGTAGCGACGGCAGTGGCAGTAGCATCGCAGTGGTGGTAGTGGCGGTGGCAGCGGTGGTAGTTGTCGCCGCCGTTGTAGTCGTAGTCGTCGTCATGGTCGTAGTCGTAGTCGTAGTCGTGGTGGTGGTGGTGGTGCTGGTGTTCGTCGTCGCTGCAGCTGTGGCAGCAGCAGCAGCAGCACGGGTAGCAGTAGCAGTCCTAGAGTAGCGGTGGCACAGGAGTGCTGGGAACTACGGTAGTAGTCATTCCTATGTTTTATTTTCTTACGTGGCGGTCGTTGGGGGTCGTCGTCGTTGTGATTCTTGTTATTGCTGCGGTTGTTTACTGCTGTTGTCATGGTCTGAGAGTCGCGGAAAGTGTGGTGCTGCAGGCCCCTGCTTCCCATCCTCAAAGAAGTCGAGGAGGAGGCAAACCTGGGGCACAACCTAGTCTTGAGGGAGGGTTCTTTTCGGGTTTTTGGTATATGAGTTTCGGATCCAGGGGGTTGGAGTTTGGTTGTCGCCATTGAGGGCTTGTGGATTTTGTGGTTCTACACTCTGGCAACTTACCGCCTGATTTCTAGCGTTTTGAAGCGGCTTTTGGGTATGTAGAGAGTCTGTCTATTTGGAGGGCGAGTGGTTTCGCCCTGTAACTCAACATGTTGTTCTGCAAATACTGGGTTTGTGGCCTCGTGCTCCTGCTTTGCCTCGGTCCCTTAATCAGCTTTTGGAAAGTGGCCAAAAGCCTTGTATTTAATGTAGCATGGTGATGGCTGGAACACAGCCTTGATCCCATTTCCCCCCACCCTGAAGCCCTGAGCCTCGACCTTCTCACGAATGCCCAGACAGCCATGTACGTTTGCGGCCAGATTCGGATATTGGGGCTCGAGAACTCTATGCCTCTCCAAGTGCCGGTAGGGAAGACTCCTCACTGGCCCTGGATCTTCCTCGGCTATTGAATGTTGAGCGCGGTTTGAGAAGGATGTAGAGGCGGCCTTGCATCCGACCCGGTTGGGGCCGGGCCGTCCAGCACACGATGACAATCCTCGAGGGATGCTTGTCGGCGCGATCTTTCGATCAAATTGCCAATACCAGGATCTTGTAACCGTCGCATCGAAGCCTACAAGTCAAGCATCGGCATCCTTCAGCGGCTCCAAGCTGACGAAGCTGACATTGCATGGCCCTGATCACGGAAACTTGTTGACGAGGTCAATGCTTCTAAACATATGTCCGTGTCCGAAACATTTTGTGCATGTCCTTCTTGCGTTTGAAGAAAGCATGGACGACAACTTTCGAGGGCTCTGGGGCCCGCTGATTTCACGCTGGCGCCAGGCTTCGTCAAGCGAGAAGAAGGACAAGCCCGCAGCGGGCCCCGCCGGGGGAGCACCAGAGCGGGCCACTCGCCGCCCACGCTCGTCTCTCGAGATATGGAAGGGCTGTCGGCATGCCGGTTTTGAGGCTTGTTTGAGGGGCGGGTGTGTTGCAGTTCGAGTCTTGAAAAACACACCCACACTACCAAGCAGCACATGCGCGTCCGGACGGATATCCGGCCAGCACATGTGTTCGTCAACCCCGGCATCCTGAAGCTTTTGCCCCAGTCTTAGTTCAGTAACATTCCCATGCAAACATCCTGCATGCTACCCCTGCATTCCGCAAGAACAAAAACCTAAAAGGTTATCGCTGATGAGATGTTGCGAATGCCGAGGTGTTCGGTGAAATTGGCGGTCAGAGGCTGTCAGAGCCGAACCTCGGCTCTGCGATCTTGAGCCATGGGTTCGCGGAGCCGGTTGAGGACGCTGCGGTTCCCGAGACAAAGGACAGGGCGTCGAGAAGAGCTACACAACGGAAAAATCACCTAACCACCGAAGCCTTTCGTTACCTGTAAATAACAGTGATCGGTACCCCCAGTACTCGAAGCTTCCGACTATCCCAGCCCGAGCCTAAGGTCTAGGCCTAGGCTCTTCAACCTCAGGCCCACCAGATTCTTCTTGCTGGCTTGGGAGGGTGTTGCAGTGTGGGATCTTGGTGGACAGGGAACTAGACGTGGAGGTGGATGGTTCCAAGGCCCTAAGGCCACAACTTCCCATTCTGAGACGGAGGACAAGGAGCTGGAAAGCCGGTTGATGATGCCGCATTCATTCTGGGCAGCGTTTCTGGGCTTTGCGTGGGCATGCTTTCATTCTTACACTTATGACTACTTGCTGAAAATCTTTGCATGTCCTCAGATCGGCACAGCTCTGTTACACTGTAGCAATTTCTTAAAAACGCTGTCCTTGCCTCCTTCGCGGCAGACAAGCTTGGAGGTTCCCGGTCCCCACAGGCTCAGGCCCAGGAACTGTGCTCACAAGGCCCCTATGTCCTGGGCCCGTCGAGCCAGTGCACGAGGATCCGGATCAGGTTGGGTAGACAGTGAAGTGAGGAGTTAGAAGCACGCAGTCGCAGAAGTAATTGCAATGTATTGCAATCTGACATGATGTAATGTGGTAGGTCGCAGTGTGCTCAAGAGGATGAGAAGCAATGGGCCAGAGTGTTGGAAGGATGCTGAACGCCAGCCGACCAGGTCTCACTCCAACTTCATTCTGCGGATCTGCAGATGCGGAAGGAGCGAATGGTTGTTCGGAATTGCTGCCTTCTCGGTCCTCATAGCAGCGAACTCTGAAACAATCGCATGGTGTAATGCCAAGGATGGTGCACCCTGAACCTGAAGCGCCAAGCTTCTCTAAGACCTTCCTCCTTCACCCCAGCCCTCCGAAGCGCATAGTTATTCAGTTATTCGATCACAGCCACGATTTCGGGGATCCAGTTTTTTGCTTGTCCTACTATGCTTGTTCGGTGTTCTTATCGCTAATGGCGCTCTTGTGCTGATGGGACTATGATGACTAATGACTGCTCAACGGCAAGCCGGTCGACGCTCAAAAGCCAGTAGTTAGGACTTAGTGGCTAGGACCTCGAAAGGCTGCAGAATCAAGCATGAAGATTCGTCGTGTAAAGAATGCGCGACTTACCAGCATTAATCTTGGCTTCGCCAGGCCAAGCTGTAGCTGTCATGACTCTGGCGATTGCCGTTGCCAATTTGTAGTTTTGTCACTGCGATGAGGTTTCTGCGTGACAACTCCTGTACCCAAGAGTGCGCAGTCGCACGCGGAAGCACAGGTAGGAGCCACACCAGCATGTCCCTGCTTCTCCCTTCAATCAGAGGTCCAATGAAACAGCCTTTGCATGCATGTATGTACGCACTGGTGCTACCCTTGCTTTTCCTTTTGCACGACGCAGAGAGACAGGCTGAGTGCTTCTCGTTGCTAGAATCATCATACTCCTCCGTGTGACCACCACGCCGCTACGTGCCTCCAGCGACTTAGTCCAATCGGGCAGGGTCGAACTGTTATACAGGGTGTGCAGGTTTCTTCACATTCGTGCCTAACTGTAGAACGGACTCTGTGAAGAGTCATGGTGCTGATTTCGACACAATGGTATAATTTACACACGGCCACGCGGCCCGCGGCCCCGTGACCACGCGGCCGCGTGGCCACGGCTACGCGGCCGCGTGGCCCCGCCGCCACACGGCCCGCTGCCACACTGCCACAGCAGCCCGATTTCGAGGAAGATGAAGAGGGGAAAAGCACAGACTAGGTGAGTGCTGCCAGAGTGCCTGGCAAGTTACGTTCTGCAGCCCAGAACGTAGCGCCATATTTCGGTCCAGGAGCATCCTCGCCAGGTTGTGCCACAACATGCCGACACGCCGCTTGCCTGCTTCATGCGGTTCTCCGAGCCTTTCACCACGAATTTCACTAGGGATTTGGTCATGGGCCCCGGGCTGGGAGCCAAGCTGAATGTCCAGCAACAACCGTTAGACCGACTGTGCAACTCCCCAAACGAACTGGGGACGGGCGTGAGCCTTCAAGACTTCATAAAGCCGGAAACCCCCAAGTGGGAAGGTCTGATCCCCAAGTCGTCGTTGCCCCAAACCGGCAACGCAACTGCCAAACCTCGAAACTCTACGCTTGGCTGTGAATCTTCGGCCCTTCCACCGGCTGTCGAACAAGCCTGTGCTCAAGTTGCAAGCTTCCCAGGTATTCGGGTCCATTCCCAGTGCCGCTCGGCGGAGGATGGTTGTGAGCTGAGGGTTCTCAGGCTTCTCCACTGGACGCTGTGCACTAGATAGGCCCTGCGAGCGAGGGCAAAAGGTTACGGCGCCCTCAGAAGCGACAAATCAGGCGCATGGTTGAGCAACACAACAGCGGCCGATGCTTCCCCTGCCTGTTCTTCACACGCAGAGGCCTTGAGGGTGTGGGATTGCCCTTCGTCGGGTTCCAGGTCGATTGCTCCAAGCTCATCGTTCGGTGTCATGACCATCTTTTTTTTGTATTTCTCCGTCTTGCTACTTGCTCTTCTCTCGTCTGGGTTTTTCGGCCTTCTCAGCATCTAGTGTGGGCCGATGTAATCCTATGTTGACAGTTTCTTGGGGAAGCCACAAAGCAAGAGTTAAGGCTTTGCTTTTGGTTCAGTGGCATGCGACTTGGAAGGGGGTTGGGTTGTAGCCATGCTCAGCACGAAGAGATCTGCTTGCGGCGGTTCCGGACCAGCAGAGCGAGACATGGTAGAACTGATGGCGGCATAATCTCTACAGTGTGGCCCCATCTTCCTTTCCTCCAGCTCTGGCCCCTAAAGCGACGAACCCTGCAGGAGATGGCTGCAGGCTCGTTGTCCGGTCACGCCAGAAAGTTCTCTCTACGGGTTGTTCGAGCTGGGGGGTCAGGGCCGTCAGGGCCTGCGGCCTACTCTCTCGCCGCTTCTTGGAGGTGTAAGTTGGCGATTACGATGACTCTTTCCTTTGCCGGGTGTTCGGGCAGCAAGATTCTATTGTCTCTGGTCTGGCGGTCCACCGAAAAGAGTCAGCCTCCCGGCTCCCGGGCGTGGTTCTTGAGGGCACGAAGAGCACGGTACTAGTAGTTTAAAAAGCATTTGAGCCCTGAACACGGCCAGGCAAGGTGACCGTTGCACGCACTGCCACGTGCCCTGTCTGCAGTCCACATGACTTCTTGTCGTTGTTCGTTGTCTCTGCTTGGAACTGGTGCTAGTATACTGGAGGGCTCCATGATTTGTATATGATGGAGCCCTCAGGCATTCCGGCTTACTGTTGGATTCAGGGCAGATCTCGGTGTTGGTGTCTAGTGCAGGAGCTCGGAACGAATGCAAACAGAGGTTTGTTCATTGTTCCAGATTTTTAATTGTCGGGCCTGGCGGCACGGGCCGGCATGGCCGTCACTGTCCATTAGGAGTCTCGCTGCGAAGACGTTTTGTCACGGCTTGAACATCGCCAAGACTGTGCCAAGCCTTCCTGTACCACTTTATCGAGTCCCACCAGTAACTGAACACCCCGCCTCAATTGTACAGCCCAACAGCTACAGCAAACCCCCTGTTTTCTGCCAGACGTGCTCCGCACACTCCGCCCCCACCCAAACCCCCGCCCGCTTCCAGGAAGCCGTAAGGCAGACGCGCTACGNCAATATCGACACGATTGGTGCTTGATTTCTGCTACGCGGGGTCGTTCGTGCTGTACCGCCTTGAAGACTGCCCACCACAGACCCCCAATGGCCCACAGACCCCCCCGCTGATGCTCATGATGCTCGCCCGCCGGGCCCCCAAGCCCACACCCGAAGCCATTAAAAGCAGCGTTTTGAACGAAGCGGGTCGGCGGCACTGGTGCCATTCCGGGAAAGCTAAAGCTTTAGGCTGCTCCGCGCTGGACCATGACGGCCATGCCGGATTTAAGGGCTGCGCCAGGTGCGGGCAGCGCGAGTTCGTGCACGGGGCATCATGAGGTCACGGTCGCGGTCGGAAGCAGCATCATCGAATTTGCTGGCGCTGCACCGCGCCGTCCAAAAACCTGCCCCAACGCCACACGGAACGCGTGCGCGTTTCGCAGCCATTCACCGGCTAATTTCGAGTTTTCGCGTCCGTGCCGGNGCGCTGCACCGCGCCGTCCAAAAACCTGCCCCAACGCCACACGGAACGCGTGCGCGTTTCGCAGCCATTCACCGGCTAATTTCGAGTTTTCGCGTCCGTGCCGGCGACCCCGCAGGGGCCCGCATCACGAGCATCAGCGGGACCCCCGCGGGGGAGTTGGGCATTGGGGGCTAATTAAACTACTCTACGAGAGCTAAAAACCAGCCAAAAGTGTGCCGACGCGGGTTTTGAGAGCGGAGAAAGGAATTGAACTGCACTCACGTTCTGATACGCTCTTGGACCAAGAATGCCCCGACTGCCAGCACCGGAAGTATGGACGCGCATTGGAAGCCGCGGAGCAAGAGGAAATACCTCCCGGGATTTCTCTGGCGCCGCCCCGCAAGGGGGTCGGCGGATAGCAGAAGCCGTCTGGCAGGTCTGCAGGCCAGATGAGATTCGCCGAAGGAGCAGCGCTTTGGTGCAAAAGTGCAGCATTGCTGTGTGTCAGGGTTCTTGAGCGACCAGTTTACCCGGACATCATTGTGTTTAGGATCTTACAGTTTTGGGGGTGTAGTGGTGCAGCGATGTTAGCTGCTGGGGATCGACCGTAGCCAGAAGTCGCCCGATATAGTGCTATAGTACAGATGGGTGATGAAGTTCTTGACTGTGTAGTCGTGTTCGTGGTCCCCAGAAGGTGTTGCACCAGTTTCTCTCCTCGTCATGCGTGCCACAGGAGGAATCGCATCGCTGCGGAGGTGAAGAGAGCAAACAAGCTCGCTCGGCAGCGCTAGCGCCAAGCAACTTGGGGCGATTACTTCCCATCAAGCCCACCAATCTTTCTTGGGAGCGCCCCGCAACATCACTCGAACGAAGCGGGCGAACCTCATGCGATGCAACTTTGAGTGGAATTACATTGTATGACCAGCTCAGACTAATTAACATCCTGGGTTAGATCTACGTGATCTGGACGTGCACTTAAGCTGCACTCAACTTCAACTTGGACGGAACTACACCAGTCGTCCATCTCAGAACTACTATGCAGCAAAGTCCTCCTGCTGTGTCGAAGTTTCAGCGCACGAAACTGGGATGCCCGTAGTGGCCGTAATGACCTCGACATACCCCTACCACTGGAGTTCGTGCTGCAGCATCTCATGCTGCAGCGTAGTCAGCATACCCGGAATAGAAGTAGTAGACCTTTCACACAGGAAGGTCCTCGACACGACATGAGCTTCCCCATCCTCCCGTGTCGAATGAATCAAGGTCAATGAAGGAGCTATCTAGAATACTTTTCCCGAACTCTTTCGCATGAGCTTGCAAGGCATCAGCACCGCGGCGGCTTGGCCCTCAAATGTAGCTTGCGTTCGGGCCGAACAAAGCTGCAAGCTCCAAGTCTTAGATAATTCACACCTTGAATGTTGCCGTGGTATTGAGACACTCAAAATTCTCACGAACACCGACTTCTGTGCGGCTTGAGGGGTTTGGCACAAGAAGAGCATCCAAGACAAGCTCAACACCTCCGACCTTGAGCCTGAACATCCACTAGATCGTTTCATTTGGAATCGAGAAACGGGTTTAGAGTATCGGTTCCCTTGCTTGCTGCCCTGGAAGGCCTGTTGCGCCCTCTGCCTCGCGTGCACGAGTTAGAGTCCAGAGTCTGCTACGGTATCGATGCTAGACTCAAGCCTTGAACTGGGACTTAGATGATTGCGACATTACCCCAGGAGGACAACTGATGGATCGAGGAGTGATCGGAGCTAATCCCCCGAGTTGCAGCCCAAAGCCTCGGTGAGGGTTTTTGCTCCCAAAGCAAACCTTGAGCCTCGAGCTTCGTGCTGATTGGAGGTTGAGCCTTTCAAGGCCCAGAAAAAGCCGCACACCGAGGTCATTGATGGATCCCGGACTGGAACCGACCCTCTGGGTTGAAGTTGGTGCCCGTTGTCAGTCTCAATCGGCAGGCGATGGCAAGCCTCAGCATGGAGTTTCGGGGTTGGAGCGCGTGTCGTTTGACTTCAGATGCCACGAGCTGGCAGCTCCACATGCCTAACTGCTCGGCACGATGAATTCTGGATTCTGCTGAATGCTACCACCTCAGCCCGACACCCGAGTCCAAGCCTAGGCAAACAGAAGCCGAAACCCTCAAGACCAAGCGGGCAGCTGCAACAGGCAACATTGCCGATTGCTCCGGATGTCAGGGGTGGGATCTCCCAAAACAGCTGCTTCCATGACTGCTTTTCATCGTCTGCCGTACTCTGTCTGAAGGGAGCCGTAAAGGCCCCCATGTACCACTTTATGAAAGCTTTATACAGCTGTTAGCAGCTGCCGCCACCAGAGCCGGTCACGGCCTCACGGCCTTTTGTAAGGCCGCAATCTGCCGGGCCCGTTTCTCGATGCATTTCTTGGCTGGATACTTCCGTGTTGGTTGACGGTTGCATGTAGGAGCGAGGTCACTCTTTGGATTAACTTGCAGGTTGTTAAAGGCCGCTTGATAGTGGACTTCCAACTGCACGCAGCTATCGGTCGCGGTCAAGGGATATCGCTTCCACGGAACTGGCAGACTTTGACCGTGGCAGACCACACTGTCGCATTTGTGCTCCCCGGAATGCCGGTGCATGAGATAGCCAGCTGGGGTGCCCTGGCTAGCTTTTCTCGTCAATTCCAATGTTTCAGTGTTTGACCGGAGGTGACGGTGAAGCTCGGATCGCATTGCGAAAACAAACTGGGGGGTGGATATGTTTGGCTTGTTCTTCGAAGTCGACCCTTCACCAATCCTCTGAGGAAGCCCTCAGCTTCAGACGTCGCGGGGCCATGCCTCAGACGTCGAGAGCATGTCCCGACGGAGATGTTGGCATGTTATGACTGAAAGGTTGCAGGTCTTTGCGTTGAATTCGAGGTTGAAGGCTGAAGGGTTGGGTTTGGTTCAGGGTGCGGAAGAAACTGATCCCTGCGACATCGATCACACAAGACTGCGTAGGCTGCATAGGTACAATGGTACAGGTATGTCGTAGCACTCTTGCGGCCTAGTCGCAAGAAAGTCCTGGCGGGACTTGTGCCAATACCCGCCCGCCAGCCGCTCTGTAGCCCGTGCAACTTTCATGTGCCAGGTCATTCGTTATTCCGGCTGCAAGGGTCTAGTCTAGGCTGATTCGTTTCTCGAGCAGGCAAAACTCCTTGTGTTCTGCAGTCGTTGTGCATTCTACGACTCCTCTGAGGTTCTTCTTCAGGATCTTTGGGGGTCAGGGGGCTCTGTCCTTTTTTGAAGTTTTGCATTGGGGCATGTTTTGGTCGAAGACGAAGTCTCCTTGCTCGGGGGTGTTGTGGCATCATTGATCAGGCCCGAAATCAACAGCGGTCAGGAGACCTTTGGTGATCGGATGTTTCTTGAAGAGATGTTTGCACTGTCGTCACCAGTTGATTCTATTCCTTGGGTTTGTACTCCCCAGAAATCTCAGAGTCCAGCTGTATCCTGCGTACGACTCTGCGTTTACAAGTTCCTGCTGCTTCGGCTGTGGAACTCTGGAGTTCCATACTCACGAGTTGAAAGGCAGTGACAGTTTTCCGCTGCCTGTGAACGAGACGGAGCGCCAATTCAGCGACCTTGTCAGCGAATTCCAAAAGTGGGAAACATGGGAGTGCCGAATTCCACTCCAAATTCGGCTGTGTCATCTGCATTCCTGTGCTGTTGCTTTCTTGATGCCTAGTCTCTTGTCGGCTCATCCCAGTTGCAGTTTGGTTTGCTTTGGTCCGAAGAGTTCATGCTGAAGAAGTCCTACTGTCCTACTGGAAAGAACATTCACTGAAATGTCGAAGTTTGCTGTCCCCCAATGTCGACTGCACATGATAAACTGCCTGACCGTTTGGGTACCTTTCGAAAACCTTGCACCGTCTTTATGAACACACCCAAGCCGTCGGACCCGAAGCATAAGCCGGTGACGCATGCCGCAACCCTCTTGTACAGGCTTGAGGGATCCACCAGCCCACGCAGCACGATGAGTCCCAGGACGGAGAGTTGTGGGGTTTGGAGGCATGGCCTTCTTTTCAAGGCTGTGGCACTGTGGGGTCTTTCCGGCTTCAGGACCGGACCCCCCGCCTCGGCTTGTGGACGGTGCGGCCAAGAGACGGTTTCGGCTGTTTGGGCTGTTTGTAGGGATGTACAGACCGGCTTCAGGGTCTTCAAGCAGTTTTGCCAGGTTGAAGCTGGAAGCCTTCGCTTCAGCCTGTCCCCAAACCTGAAACCTAACGGACCTAAGCCCTTACTAACGCAAGCAGCCGGGGTTCGGCCAGGAGTCCGATCTATGATGAGGGTGAGCCAGGGCTGGTGGAGGGTGATTCATCTCAGGGTTGCTTGAGCTTGAGTTTTCCGTGGGAACGTTCCATCCAAGAGGGTAGTGGCTCAAGTACGGCTCCCTCCTTGTCTTGCAGGTTGGCTACTCCGCCTGTTTGAAGCTCTCCTTTTGCCCAAGCCTGCATGTGTTGCTTGGGGGCGTTACGAAGGCTTGGGCTCTGTTTCAGGCTGTCCGCCAGAACCCAAGTGTTGCTATGTCCGAAAAATTACAAGCAACACTTGTCCAATCCTTTTGGGAGGCTGCCGGCCTCTTCCGGATCTGCCTCCCGTAGTGCTGAAACTGATGGAGGCTGCGGCTTTGGTCAGGTTTTTAGTGCATCTTGGCTATTGGCCGCCGTACTTGGCGCAAAAAGTCACCAGCCAGTCACATAGCATGCTGAATAGCAGCACTACACCAACCACCCAAACCTTTGCCCAACCTTTGATGCTGCGGGTACATGAACACGGAAAACCTGTGTTGCAGGTCATCGTGGCGGAGGAAATTGCCGGGCTCGGCGAGTGCCTTGAAGATGTGGAGCAATGGACCCCACCTCTGAACGCCAAACTTTCGGGTTTAGCCATGACTCAGAAGCGCCCGCTGTCATGTCTTAAGCATCTCGGCCTGAAATACTCGACTTTGCCAAAGCAGTGCCGAGTTGCTGCAGGTGCCTCAGTATCTGCGCGCAGCGAAGCCGCACGCTGACCCTTGGCTTCGTAGTGTGGAAGTGTGGAGAGTCTAGACTGGTAGGGTTCGCGTTTCGGTTTGGGTTCTGAGGTTTGCATACCGGGCATACCGCCTTCACCCCTTTCCGAAACTTGCGCGCATTCCGATGCTCCTGCAATGGCACGCCATCTGCATTCACGTGTCCTTCAGTTACTCATCCGGCACTCAATGTATACACAACCCTGCTCGAGGATCGGGGCTGCCGAAAGCCCCAAACTGCACCTCTCCACCTATCAACCAACACATCCAAACGCATAATCACAGTCCCGCATGCAACGAGACGACTTGAAGTGCCCTCCAAGCCTTCATCACGCCCCAAACGAGGAAGCTCCTCGGTTTCCAGCACTTGCACTTCGATGCAAGGCTGCAGGTGCAACAGACTTCGGGGTTTGGGGAAAGTGGTGCGAGATAGTGGCTGAAGCAGGTCGTCGCTACTCGATCATGATTTTAAACTTCAAGCTGTACAGACCTTGTCTGCGCACCCACGAGGCCCTGACCATGCCACCCCCAAAGCAAAACTGTTCAGAGAGCTTGCAAAACCTTTCTAAGCCCTCAATCCCGCTCTTTAGAAAACTGTATGTTCACGAATGCCTTCTCCAAACCAGGGCTTTCTTGAGAGTCGCGCCGGCACCGTCTTGCGACCCGCTGTGGCCCTGGCAGACTAGGTCCTGTGATTGGAGTATGCCGTTTATGCACATTGGTGGCGTGTAAGATCCGAGGCCACCAGGTTGACACACAGTCGCAGAAGTTGTTTACGGTTTACTCCTGCTGTTGTCTCTCCCGCTCCCTCTCACTCAGCCTCCTCTTTTCTCCTTAACTTCTTTGTTTGTTCTGTTTAAAATCAGGCACGAAACTTGTTAGTCGCTAGAGTTTCCATTGGTTTCCTGCAGGAAGGCAGAAAGGATGGAACCAAGGGAAGCAAGGGAAGGAAGCGAGAGAGGGAGGTAGGGAAGCAAGGGCTGGAAGGAAGGCAGGAAGGAAGGAAGGAAGCAAGGAAGGACGGAACGAAACAGGGAAGGAAGGAACGAAGGGAGGGAGGGAGGGAGGGAAAGACCGAAGGGAGCAGGGAAGGAAGGGAAGGAGGGCAGGAAGGAAATAAGGCAGGAATGTAAGGAAGGAGGCGGAAGGAGTACTAGTACTACTACTGCTGCTACTGCTACTGCTACTGCTACGGCTACGGCTACGGCTACGGCTACGGCTGAGGCTACGACGGCTACGGCTACCGCTACGGCCACCGCAACCGCTACCGCTACACTGCTACTGCTACTGCTACGGCTACGGCTACTGCTACGGCTACAGCTACACTGCTACTGCTACTGCTACGGCTACATCTACTGCTACTGCTACTGCTACTGCTACTGCTACGGCTACGGCTACGGCTACGGCTACTGCTGCTGCTGCTGCTGCTCCTCCTTCTACTCCTACCGCTACCGCTACTGCCACTGCCACTGCCACTGCGACTGCTACTGCTACTGCTACTGCTACTGCCACTGAAGCGCTACCATCTCAAGAGGCCGCGAATTGAAAGCCGTCGATCTCAACAGGTCCTCGGTCCTCCAAACACCTCGTTTTCTTTAGCTCAGGCTGCGCATGGCCTGGTTTCGAGCTGCTGTGAGGTAGCCTCCAGTTCAGCATAAGCTCATCCACTCGGTGATACAGGCATCTTCGTTTGCGGGCATCAATCAGGAGCTGGCCCGGTCCCAATTCCGGGGGGAGATACCCCGTTGCTAAGCAATCTTCCTCTGCTCCCCAGCGTGAGGGTTCCCGTCTTTTCCGCACCGGCGGGGGGGTTCAGACTGCTCGCAGTTTGGGCGAAGCAGCGCGGATGGCACAGGAGATTTAAAAGAAGTCATATCGGCGAGCTTGCAGAAGAGCCGTAAGGGACGGAACTGCATCCTATCGCGGCGGAGAGATCACTTCCTCACAGGCGCATAGCAGTCTGGGATATTCTTCGGTTTCACCACCACGTCTTCACTCCCGCTCTCGACCTTCCCGGGCGGCTAGATGTAGCATGACCAGGACTCCAGCAGATCGCGTTGAGGCGGAGTTCGTTGCAGATGGATAGCCACTGGCAATAGCATGTCAGCCGCGCGCCCTGAAAGACCAGTGTGTCTCCTGTAGAGCGCATGATATGGGCAAGCAACAGCCCACTCCTGGAGCTCGTGCCACTGTTGTGCACTTAATCCACCAGCATTCCACGACATGACTGACAGGGCCGTGGCTAAATTACCAGCACGCCTGGGTCCGTCCACCCCAGTACAGGACATTCGCTGGAGTGTATGCACTCCAGGCAGATCACACATTGTTCACTTTAGCTTCAAAGGGATCCCCATATGCAATATTAAACTGTTACCAACATACAAAGCATAAGGGCGCCACCGCAGTCGAGCACTGGACCACACAGAAGCAGGTTCTTGATAAGATGTCGGCTGAAATCATGGCAGTTTCTCATCGCACCAATCTTTTGGTCACGGGGGATTTCAATGCAAGTATCTCTTATCATCCACCCTACACGGGCTCTGGCNTCTTTTGGTCACGGGGGATTTCAATGCAAGTATCTCTTATCATCCACCCTACACGGGCTCTGGCATTTTTCGGGCTGCCAAACCTATTGGAAGAGAGCTTTTCACACGCTTTGTGACTAATAATAATCTGCTTCCACTGAATACCTTCACAAACCCTCTGCCAACCTTTATCTCCCCTACAAGTAAATCTCAGATTGACTTCGTTCTGCAGCCAGCTTTTCAGGCCACTCAGGTTAAGGTCTTGTCGCAATTCCCTCTAGGAGCATGGAGGGCTGGCGGCCGGCATCGTCCACTCGCCACCTCCATAGTCCCCTATGCCCCCTGGGTAAGATCTCCGTCGTTTAGAAAGTTGGCGGTTTCCAGCTCCCGACGACTTCTTCTCGCAGAACATGTCAGGCGGCGCACCCCTCAGGCTCACGGTTTATTTGAATCTGTTCGTCGATCCATTGAGGCGGCCAAAGCTGATCGAGGACTTTCCTTTCTTCATCCAGATGAGGTGAATACTATTATGGTTGAGGAAGCCTCCCGCATAAGCTTGCATTCACCCTCCCGTCCAGAGGACATACCAACGGCTCAGTCCATCTGGCAGGCGCTACGGGAAAGACGTCGAATTCAGCGTCTTCGTCTGGCCAATCCGGCCAGTCTCCGCCTTATAGCTGCCTATGCCTCAGCAAATCGCGCCTTGAAGCACGCCTCTGCCACTCATAAGCTTCAGGTTAAGGAGCACCGCAGGCAACGAACTCTTTCAGCCGTGTCCGAGATATCCCTGGCCTTAATGCCCAATCCGCGCCTCTCTTATCATAGACTTAAGGTTCTAGCTCCGTGGCATCCTCAACTCCCTATCTGCCTTACGCACCCCTCCGGTCGAGTCCTAATTCCCGAGCAGGGATTGCATATGTGACAGGACTTCGGACACACGGTCTTTGCGCGTGACCCAGACCTGCCAGCAGCATCTTTCCCTCTTCCGCCTCTCAACTCGTCTTCTCTTGCCAAGCAGATTAGGTCAATTCAGCCGCATAAAGCAGTTCCCGAGGGTTCGGCCCCGTCTTCTGTCTAAAAACTATGTGCTTCCTTGGTTGCCTCTAGTATGACGGCGTTTCTTCAACGTCCTCAGATAGCACTCCCCCTTAGTGTGAAGTAGCCTCCTCCTCTGACCAACCAGGCTCTATGCCCACCTCTGCCACCTCTGCAGATCTGTGTTTCATACCTAAACCTGGCAAGCCACCTAGCCATCCCACGTCGCTTAGGCCCTTAGGCATTGTTCGACCAGATGGAAAAGGAGTTGCAGGTGAGATAAAAGTTAGACTGCAAAGTACGCTGCAGCAATGCCATGCCAACATGCCGCAATTTGCTTACATACCAGGCCGTGGCATCCAGGATGCCCCAACTGGAGGGCGGATTTATCTTTAGTCTGGATTTGTCCCAAGCCTGCCTTTGACAAGGTCAAACGTCAGGTGATCCTGGATGCTCTCGCTGATGCTGGCGCTTCTCAGGCCGACATTGAACTTGTGGCATCTCTACACAGGAACAGTATGTACGTTGTCAAGTACGGCAGCTCCCGTGGATCATTTCGCTCCACGACAGGGATCAAACAAGGCTGTAAGTTGGCGCCTTCGCTATTTTCCCCAGTCACGTCTTTTATCTTCCAGAAGGTTGGTCAGGATGTTTCGGCCGAGGAGGTCGAGGGGTTTCTGACGGGGTTTGCTGACGATCTGATCGTGCACAAGGACATATATTGTTGGCGGGATCTTGAAATAGCACATCAGCTAGCCTTGAGTCTTTTAGCTCACTTGGAAGCTGCTGGATTCTCAGTTAATTCGACTAAGTGTTGTGTCATGTATAGACTTAAGGGGCGGCTTCTTGCTAAGGTGCGCCAATTATTTCAGTATACTGAAATGAGAGACGGCAAGGCGGTCCTGCTGTGGAGACTCACCCCTCATAACCACGCTTCACGGAGCCACAGGCTATCTGGGTATCCAACTCAGTTGTCACAATCCTGCTGATCTTACGCTCAAATTCCGTCAGCAGCAAGCCGCCTCCAAAAAAGCTGAAGTACGCAAATTCGTCAATAGTCGCCGAGGTTCAGCCACTGCCAGCAGGCTTCTGGTGTGGAGATCCACTGTATGAGCAAGTGCCTCCTTTGGCCTCGAGACAGCAGGACTTACTCTCTCGGGAGCCAGGAAGCTACAGGCCTGGTTTAGCAGACAATTCAGAGCGATAACCCATCAGCCAGCGCATTTAACCAAAGTCCGAACCACTGATCTACTTACAAAGTTTCGTGTCGATCCTCCCATTCAACAGCTGGCGGATAGGGCAGAGACTCGCCTCAAAGATCTGAGAGCTTTATCTACTCAGCAACCTTCCTCCATCTTGGTCCGGTCAGAAGTCCTCGCTGAGGCGACTGTTATACACGCTGACCTGCGCTACATCTCCACTCATATAACTGCGGAGCTCGATACTGCCACGCAAGAGATCTTTACCTGCTGCGATAAGATCTTTCGCTCCTCTAAGGCCTATCGCCAGCATGTAACCACTAAGCATCCTCAGCCTAAGCAACCACTCCTCAAGCTTCACTCTCAAGCTGGACTGCCCATCTGCAAGATGTGCCGCAAAGTTTTTTGCAACTTGGTACAACCTGCAGCATGTTGAGAATCGTGTCTGTCGATGGCACGCTGATCCTTCCACACTTTGCCAGACCTGTCCACTTCGCAGCCTGCAGGCGTGAGGCAGCCTCCGCCGCGGCCTGAGCAATCCCGTATTACATTCACAGCGCCCGGCCAGTTGACTGCCATCGCCTGCTCCCNGCCAGACCTGTCCACTTCGCAGCCTGCAGGCGTGAGGCAGCCTCCGCCGCGGCCTGAGCAATCCCGTATTACATTCACAGCGCCCGGCCAGTTGACTGCCATCGCCTGCTCCCTTCAGGGCTTTCGCCTATGCTCCTATCGCAGTATACGCAGCACTCTCAGAGCCAGGAATTAAGGTCGCATTGCGTGCTCTGCGGACAATGGGTGGGTGGCCTCCACCTCCAAGATTAAGACACACCTGACTCGCACCCATAAAGAGGTATATCAGACCTTCAAAGCTATTTCACCTGGCTTTTTACTAAGGGCACTCGCTGTGTCTGCTGCCTCAAAGTCGACGATCCCAAACGTCATTCTGAGCACTGTATTATACTGCGCCAGCTGTTTCTGCTGAAGCACCTTTCAATCATTACTGTACTATCTCCTGTGCAGGGTATCCCTAGTAGTTCCACTTTATCCTCTACTTCGCACGCCAAGCAAGGCTCTTCTGGTAAAATCACTGCATTCTTTAAATCAGCGCCGTCTGTCCCCAAAGCGGTGCCAGCCCCCAAGCTCCTGTCGATTAAGCAAAGCACCTTGCAGTCCTTCTGTTGTGCCCCACGTTCCGCTCTCATAACCTGTGCTATGCCGTATCTGTTCAGCAGGTTGTGCACTACTGTGCTTCTGACCTGCCAGACCCAGGTCAAATAGGCTCGCTGTTGGCGTTTCATGCCGCTGCGCAACTTCAGCATTCTCAAGGCGCCTCTTTACGCATTGATGGCTTCCCCACCTTGTTACAACTCCAGCCAACATGGCTCTTCGCAAATGCTCGGCGGGGTGCCGTGGAGTACTTCTCCAACTTATGTCAGGCCGACTTAGGCACCCTCCAGCCGGTTCCTTGGCTGGAAAGGAGAGTGGATGCAATCATTGCACAGGGACTCAGTCCTCTCCTCCTTCCTGTGCCACCTGGCGGACCGACGTGAGGTAGCCTCCGTTGCCATAGGTGCTCCACAAGGCCGGTCACTGCGTCAGTCCACTCCCACCGTGAGCATCTCACTCGCCACTCTCCTACTAGCTTGGCATATCGCAGCAGATACGGTCTCCTTCCTTCATTACACCACCCACCAGTTCTCACTGTTAGCCTTCCAAGATTCCTGCGAGCAGCCAAGCTCTCCTGGATGTTAAGTACACTAGACGGGGATTATCTCTTGCCCTCTGGCCGGCCAGGCTCCCCAGTTGAAATGCATCCATACTACATAGAGGGCGGAGTCTATCACCTGGGAGCTACCCCACATGCTGGCCACAACAGATCCTTCTGCAGGTACAGAGGATCCATTTGGGTCGGCGATGATGGACATGCAGGATCCTTAGCCACCCAGTCAGACGTTCTCACAATCCTCTCTAATCATACCTACTTTTTCTGTGCCAACGCTGACTCATTTAGCCCTGCGTGGAAGAGGTTTACCGAGTGCTAGTGTCTGACCCAGCCATCAGATCAACCTTCTTCGCTTCCTTGTCATCACTGGGCTACTCTTTGAAGATGTCAGTCCCTGGCAGCGTGGTCACTCCCCCGGGCACTCCAGAGCGACCCACGGACTCTCAGCCTGATCGACGCACGGTGACATTTGTGACCCCTACCGAACCTGGCACAGATCGGCGACGAACTCGAGATCGGCGCTCGCCGCCCAGCGGGGAACGGGAGTTGAAGGCTCCCAAGGATCGCACTCCATCTCCTACAACTCCTTTGGCAAGGGCTCCGGACACGATGCTTTGATGAATGAGACGCCTTTCTCACACAACGCGAGTGAGGTAGCCTCCGCGCGGCCTGCAGCGAGGTCGTCGCAGTCCCCTTTGCCAAAGCAAACGGATGGAGGACAGCCTCGCACCAACAAGGGCAAAAGTAAGTCCGGCAAGTCCGGCAAGGGCAAAGGCAATGCATGTTACTCATGACACTCTTTTGGCCGACGTTGTCTGCACACTTATTGCCCTTGAAGACGAGATCTTGGCGCTGAAGTTCAACCGCTCCTTCCTGATGTACGCCTCCATCACCGAGCAGGAAAGCATTGTCTCTCATCTTTTCCAGGCCCAGGCAGCTCACGCCCAGGCCTCCATGGAGGAACCACCGAGAATCGTGATCTGGAAGGCTCTCATGCTTGAAGTCATGAAGCGTGTGGAGGAGGCTATTTCTTGTGAAAGCAGGACCCTGCCTCCTATGCGGCAGCCCTTTCGCTGGGTGTTGTACAGGAATTTCAGCCGGGTCAGAAAGTCCGTATGCTGCCTACTGAAGCTGCAAGCACGGTCACACATATATGGCCTCACGTAAAATGGGATGAGTCCTCCAGCAAACTAGTTCCCGACTCATCTAAGGATCCACTCTCTACCAAAGTGTTGGAACGCTGTCTCCTCACTCTTGCTAAACTTCAGGATGGTGACTTGCTCCGCTTCCGCTCCTCTCGGTCTTCAGTTCTCTTCTCGACCGGGATGCGCCTGAACTGGATCATGCTCGCATGCTGTGTGGGCACTCAGTATGGCGGCTCGTCGGCGTCTCAGTGCGACAGCTCGGTCTAAAGCGCCCCCCTCCAACTCAATCCTTGATTAACAAGCTAGCAGCACTACAGCCGCATGCAGACTCTGCTTCGTAATCCCTAACATGCTAAGCCCACCTGCAATGTCAGGTAGCCTCCGTTACGGAGAAGCAACATCACGAAGTGACAGTGTTCCAATACACTTGCTTCCATTTTTGCTTTCACGGACTGCTCCCTCCTCACGGAAGGACCCTCTAGAGCCCTGTCTAGTCCGGCCTACGGCTACCTTGTGGCTGCTCTCGATCCAAAAGCAAAGCTCTTGTGCATGCGCGAACTAGTCAGCTTTGGACTGTGGATTGCCCACCCTGCATCGCACTCGTGATCATTTTAATTGCTCACATGTCTGAGCGCTCGGCCAGCAAGCTTGTCCCAGGCAAGGTGAGGCAGCCTCCTTTGCTGATAGAAAGCCACCGCTCTGGAGGCCATGTTGCGCAGATCTGCAATCCCCCCGCCACAGAGTGGGCCGGAATCCCAAGCCCTGCTGCAATCTTTAGAGAGCAGCTTCACTATACGAAGCTGTCACACAGTGACAGAGGCACTCAGTAGCATTGGCTATCCCTACGGAAGGCGACCAGGCATGTCCTGTCCCATGCGTGTGGCTGTGGAAGTCCGTGCTCTCGGCGCCGGTCACAATGGCATGTCTGCCGAACTTGCTTTCACATGTGGATGGACGTTCGCGCGGAGCCAATGACGGGGGACCTCTGCCCGTTCCACCTGGTCCCATTTCGTCAATTTCGAGGCCTCAGCGTCGACCATCCCTATGCCCTATGCTAACCAACATCATGCTGAGTTTTGCCGACGCAGAGGCTCCTCGCTACCACGTCGCCTATTCTTTAGCGACTTTCGACGTCCCTCCTCTCCCCCGGGCTCACCCAGGCACTATCTTTTCGGCGAGCATGTACAAGCACCTCTACCCCGACGACACTCTTTCCATGACCTACGTGAAACGATCTTATCGTACAGAGACTCTTGCCCTCACTTATGTGATTGTGGACGAGCCTGTAGGGAGGTGGACCTACAGCATGTTTGGCACTATTGTCAAAGGGCCAGGATGATCTGTCTTTAAATCAGTAACTTATCTATACTACTGGTCGACCGCATTTAAGGTCGGGTGGTGAGGTAGCCTCCTGTCATACCTAGAGCATCTGCACCATTTACATCTCTGTTTCATTCTGCTGTGCCATGACGAAAACAGCTGTGCACTGCTCGAGCTCAAGGTATGGCAGGTCACATTCGGTTGAATTAATTTTATCCGCTCTTCCAACCTGCACTCCCGGTTCCAGGACTTGACCGAGGCGCCTGTGCGACCCACTGTTCAACCGTTCAACACTACTTGTCATGCACGGGATTGAAGGGCCTTGACAAATCCGCAGCCTTTTGCGTGAGGTAGCCTCCGCCACAAGTCTGCTAACCCCCCGATGCAGCAGGCGCTACAACCTGTCGTGACACTTAACATGAGGAAGCCTCCGTTTTGCTTCGTCTAGGGCCTGCGGCAGCCATGCGTTGTACTGCAGAGCGAGTCGCGGAGACCGGCACCTACCTTCTGATCAAAGGTCTCAGCTTGGCCCACTACGAACAGCATATTTCTGAAATGCCCGTTGATCAGTTGGCAGCGCCCAGGCACATTCTGGTCCAGTCGTATCGGCGAAGGCTCAATGAAAGGGAGGACACGTCTGCCTTGACGCAATTTACGCTTCCCTCCCTNAATGCCCGTTGATCAGTTGGCAGCGCCCAGGCACATTCTGGTCCAGTCGTATCGGCGAAGGCTCAATGAAAGGGAGGACACGTCTGCCTTGACGCAATTTACGCTTCCCTCCCTGCCGTGCCCTCTGAGGCTTTTCCTTTGAACGACAGGCTATGGCATGGCTGGTTCAACTTTCCCAGCAGCTGAAGGATGATGCAGATCCCATCCGCTGCCGGCTGCAAAAGCATGCAGTGGAAGACTCTCAGGCCCTGTTTCATCAGTTTCAACCAGATATAGTGCAGCATCTTGTTCACCCACACGACAGCTTTCGTTTGCTAACAGGATCATGATCTTGTGGCCACTTCTCATGTCCTCCTCACGGTTGTCCTTCCAGCAATGGTGCCTTGAGAGTCAATTCACTCAGCACATCCTCCCGTAAGTCTCAATGGCTTTGCTCCATTGAGCGCAGGCCCGCAAAGGGCCTGGATCTGTCTTTCTCCAGATAAACCCTTTACTTAGAGAGCCGGAGTAAACCAAATACTTCAGTGCCTGAAGCACAGCAATCCTCCAGAAAGCCGCCCCCTCGCCTCTCTGCCGATGTTTTCCTCCAGGATTGCGCGCACCCCGCCGGAGCCTCGACCAACTTATTTGAGCCTACGTTCGGGATGACAGCTCCGACGCCTGCAGCTCTTCAACTTGACCAGGCCGAGCTGCTATGAACCACCTCTTACTGGTATAAAGCCTTTTTCGCGGCGCCTCACATGTCTTGCCTGCTCTCCATGTTACTAATTACTGTACATACTATTTCCCCCTGCAGCTTGATTCAGCTTACATCAGTGTGAGGCAGCCTCCATTCATTGCTGCATCCGCCATGCCCGACCAGCCGCCGCATTCGGACAACTTGGCGGCCCGCCGCGTGGTCTACACCCACTGCTCACATACCTCGCAGTCCACGAGCTACTGGGTTTCCAGCTGCTACCGGAGCTACCTACCAAAGCCCAACCTGAGCAGGAGGAGCAGCCAATCAGCAGCCTATCCTCGCTCTCACCGACTCGAAGGCCTCAGCTGCTCGCTCTTCCCAATACTACGTCAACAAAGCTACCTTTGCAGGGTACACTACATCTTCGAGTGGTATGCGTATAGCTGCACTCATCGGTGCGAGGACTGTCGTCAAGTCTACTGCGTCCGCCTCAAGCCAGACCACTGGTGGCACATCTGTGGACATTGCCGCGACGCCTATGCCTTGTGCTCTGCAGCGGAGCGCTACTGGTCGCGCGCTTTTGAATGGCATCGCACCCTGGCGAGGTATTCTCCTAGGGTAACTCTCGAGCGGAAGTCTTTCTGGCGGACGTAAAACAATCTCAAAGCCAACCTTGGCTTGCATCGTTGCGCTCTACTCCTCGGCTTTCTAACTGGGTCAGAGCCCTGCTGAGGTTGCGGATGCATGGATAAAAATAACCTGTCCTCGTTCGACCCTCAGCATTACAACGCGGCACCGCTTAGTTGCTGTCAGCTCCTTCAGCCTTCCAAGCACGCCTGCATTTGCGTTATCCGCAGTCTGGTGGCTGCAATTCCAAAACTCATGCACCGACACAGCCTTTATCACCTGCCATTACTATTCAGGCTCTTAGTGTCCAAGATCCCTTCTCCTCCTAAATAAGCAATTGCATTTTGTTACTTACATAAGTTAGACTGCCCTCTAAATATCTAGCAGCCATGTCCGCACCTTGATCAGATGATGCTCCTGCTGCCGCCCAGGGCGACTCTGCCCCCTCGCAAAGGCAAGACAAGTAAGAGGCCCTTGGTCAAGGCAAATCAACAGATAGAGACCTGGCTCCGCGACTACCCAGCGAACGTCGGCCCCCGCAGCGGCTCCCAGAGAACTCCATGGCCAGCAGGTCAACATTACACCGGCAGGGATACCGACGCAGATGCTCTCCAACGAGAAGATTCCAAGCGAATCCCGACTCCTGGTTTTTGCCCGTCATCGGGCTCAACAACACAAGCCAAAACGCGCTGACAGCCAGTTTCGACGTCAGGCGAGACGTCCCTCCAAGTGGCAAAGAGAGGGACAGCCCAACAAGTATCTTCAGGAGGACGGGGGCCAGCGGACTGACCGTCCCTCAGCCAGCTCTTCGACAGCGAAAAGGACGTTGGATGGCCTTTCGCCACCCCCTCCTCCCAAGCACCGAGATCTGGTGAGGCTTCCCTGCCTTCTGACACCCCCTCTTCCCTCGCTTGCATCAGTTCTTTCACCTGTCCGTGAGGAAGCCTCTCGCCACCCTCTTTCTTCTCCTCCGTTTGCTCCTCCCCCTCCCTCTCTCTCTCTCTCTCTCTCCTTCTCACTCCCCCCCTCCTCCTCTTCCTCCTCCTGCCCCCACCAGGTCGGCCTATTCCAACACAAGCCTTTCTCAGCGGATTGTGGTCGATCAGCGGACTCGTGGCGTGGAATGTGGAAATTTGGAAATTTGCAAGTGGAGTGGGTACAACTCCTGGCCAGAGTAGCCTCTGAAAACGGGGTGCCGATGATCATAGATCATCCGCAGAACAGTTTGTTTTGGAAGCAACCTGGGTGAAAAAAGCTGCTCCCCTAACTGTGGGCTGATTGCCTAGTCGACTTTTGCCGCTTTGGAGCCCAAGGTCGGAAGGCTACACGCTTGCGGTCCCTGGGTCTGCTGGGGAAGCAGCGCATTCGGTGCTCTTGCGGTGTTCGGCACCTACAGCTTCGAGGCCGGAACCTACTGAGTGGGAATAGCTGGACCCTGGAAGGAGCTGGAAGACCAAAACGTTTCTGGAAGTGGCTAGCTGGTGCAGTGCGCTACGGGGAGGCGAAGAACCCGGGGCCCAGAGCACGCAGAGTGCGCCCTCCGCGGCAGCTGGCTGAGGTTGCACTCGTCGAACCGGCCACGGCAGCTCTACGGTCTCGCTACTTTGATGCTTTCGCAAAGTGGGTCGAGGAGGGAGCTGGCGAGGGCGCTTTTGAGAGCTCCCTTCGTTGTCCACTTCTGCTGGTGCTCCCGCTCACTGGTTTCGCCCAGCGCCTGTACGATGTGGGCACTCCTTTGCTACACGGGCAACTGGTTGCTCATATTCACCGAGAGGTTCCCGGTTGCCGACCCTGGATGCGCTCCGCTTGAGAGTTCGTGACTCGTTGGGAACTTCTCGAACCTTTGCAGCATCGACCTCCTCTTCCCGAAGCTGTCCTGCATGCGATGTGCTCACTTGCGGTGCTTTGGGGATGGTCGCAATGGGCAGCGGTTACGTTGGCTGCTTTTTATGCCATCTGCAGACCTGGCGAACCTCTTCGTGCACTACGCAAGCACCTTGTAACCGCTGAGGACTTGTTGGAATCGGGAACGGAGATTTTTCTTCGGATCCCAGAGCCAAAAACGCGGAAGCCAGGGGCAGCCGTGCAGCATGCTCAGCTCAAAGGGCCAGTTTGGGTACTGAGGTTCGTCGCTGCCACTTTTCAGCCTTTGAGGCCGGAGTGTCCGTTGTACGACGGGTCAGCGAACATGTATCGGCGCAGATGGGATTCTTTGCTTAAGGCCCTCCTGATTGACTGCAGCCATAGACTTACCCCTGGGTCCCTGCGGGGCGGCGGCCGTTCGTGCCTACCGAGCTGGTGAAGCTTTGAACGAGGTGCAATTGCGCATGCGGCTGCGGCACCAGGAGACTTTAGGGTACTACCTTCAGGAAGTCGCGCCCTTTCAGTGCTGCCAGCCTTGAGTCCCTCCTCGCGCGCGCGAGTCCGAAGTGCAGCTGACTTCCTGCCTTTTGTTTTGGCCAGTTCCGGCGCGTTTCCAGCTGGCCGCAGAGACGAGTAGTGGTGGGAACCGTTTGAACCAGACGGAGAGCCAAAGACGGCTGGCTCCCTTGGCCTAAGTGGCCAAAACTTTGCCGACGATCGGAATGGAGTGCAAAAGATCGTCGTGCCGAGCTTTTGAGAATGCACACAGGCCATTAACATGTTTTTTTTGCTTGACACAAGCACAGCAGCCGAGCAAAACCCGCAGGTTCTGTGAGGGATACCCCTAAAGTTCTGTGTTGCGAACATTGCGCGCGCTGCGTCTTCGGACTGGCGCGCAGGTGCAGTTTTGCGCTCCACGGGCTGAGTCCACGGACCGCTGTGAAGCAAGTCTTGCTGAGCTTTTGGCAGACTGCTGCGAGGCAAGACTGCCAGCTATGGGGCCGCTGCTAGCTGCTTTGCTTGGCCTAGTTTGGCCCGGCAGGTTTCTTCCTTGCTGTTTCTTAGGCCTAGCTGGGTCAGTTTGGGTGTTGGTCTGATAAAACTTGCCCCATAGCGTCATTAGCCCGATGCCCGCCAAGGTGCTGGACTACCCGCACGAGCGTCTGAATGAATGAATGCTACTGCTGCTGCCACTGCTACAGAGCTAACAGACTTTCATGACTGCAAGCCTCCCCATGGCCAAAGGTCGCCGATGCCGTGCTTCTAGCACGGGGTCTACAAGCTTTTCGTGAGGCATTTCCTCTGCAGGGCAGTTGCGACAGGTCGAGAACCCGGGCTCCACCCGAGCCAGTGGTGTGAGGTTTTCCGGCCTCAATGCCGTGCATGTTTGTAGATCATGTCCTTTGTTGTCGATGTGACAAGGACAGGGACTTTTAGGGCGTTGCTCTGAAGTGGCCACCCCTCCATGGCACGAAGGCAGCTCGGCACAGCTTCCTCTGGCGCAGGCAGGACATCTCAGTGCGAAGCCGTACACATCGTACCGGATCTAAAGATTCCTGGTCCCATCACGAAGGTCTAGATAGCGCGCGTTGCAGGTTGGCTTCGCACCAGCACCAGCGGCGGAGCGCAGCGCGAAAGCTGCAACAGGAGGCTGTCACTGTAGGAGCTCAGCACAGCCGGTGTTCGTAAAGGGCAGATGCGATCGCGGAGTTGCAGGGTGCGGGTCACCTGTCTTAGGCTGATGGTGGTTGAAATGCTGGCTTAATATCCAGTTTGCACCTTTTGCAAAGCTGCCGTCTCGAAGCTTCCCGGCCAATCCTTCACCGGCTATGAAATGGCTTAGCCCAAGCCGTTTGTGTGTTTGGTACGTCCTGAGCCATTTACGCTTGCTTGGCACGCTCGGCGTCTCGATCTGATCGTGTTCTGCTACTCCTCTGTGACGTGAAGCCTGCACTACCATCGCGAAGTTGCAGGTAGCAAGGTGAAACAAAGTAGTCAAGTTTTAACCAACATGGCCACGGCAACTTTCACATCCTTTGACAGTCGGTCTGGTTGTCGGGCTTACAATAAAACCAAAAACGTCAAGTGCAGAAACAAGGACCCGCAGCGTCTTTTTCTGTTTACATAGTCTTATTAGGTGTTCCCATGTGTCCAAGCAGGTAGCCTACAGAGAGTTGCCGAGAGAGTCAACTCGTTTCTGTGTATCATGTCTAACTGTCCAACATTGCTGCCAGGAAGCTTGAGATTTCAGGCCTTGGTGCCCTCTGCACTTGGGGGTTGATGCGGATCGTATTGGGATTATGGGGTTTGCATTGTCATTCTCAGCGCGTTGTGCTGAGACAGTGCGAAAATATTCCCCGACGCACGGCTCCCGCTGTGCGTGGTGCTTGTCCTCGTGTCATTTACAGAGGATCCGTGCGGCCCCGTGCCGTGGAGCCCTGTAAATTCCAGTACATGAACCACTTTTGCCTCGAACACCTGCAGCAGCACCTCAGCATTTTAGTGGTCCTGTTTTTTTTTGAGGTTTTGCCTATGGTCTCGCCTGGTTTCGTGGTGGTCTTTGGGTTGTCTTCCCGTGTTGTCTTCGCGGTCTCCGTTCCTAGTGGTGTCCTGGCCGTATCACAGAATCTCGAACAGCCAATGCTGGCCGAGGGTTGCAGCAGAACCCTGAACCTCGCTGGTGTCGGCGACCCGGAATCGGCCACTTTCCTTCAGGTTGATCGTCATCGAGCTGAGCGCAGGAGGCTCAAAGAACCAGTCGCAAGGCGGGTCTCGGGGAGGTTTGCGACGCATGGCTCCTGGAACAGCCGGCTTCTTGTAGTCATGCTCACATTCGACAGCTTTCGAGCAGGACACTGTGCTAGTAGCAGAAATCAAGACCAGTGTGCATAGTTGAGAGCTGCAAATTGACAAGAGCTTAAGTCTGTCCTTCATTGACTTCCTTGCGGAATGCGCCTGTTCTCAGGATGCTGGAAGCTCGTGCCGACGACTGCCAGCGACAAGGGCTGCACGATCCTCAGAGCTCCCGCCGGGAATCTTCTTGGCTAGTTGAAGTCTAAAGTCTTATGGTTTTGATTTCGGGGTTTATGGAGCAGTCACATTGACTGAGAAACAGAATCGTCGTACGGGTTGTTGCTGTTGAGTACGTGTGGCAGTTTTCCTCGTATCGTGTCAGTGCAAAGGGCTCAGATCTTCGGGGTCAGCGGCACTCATGGAGGCCATGCAAGGGTTTACTTCCTGAAGCACTCAGCCTGCAGGTTTCTTGCTTGCTGGTTGCTTCAGACTCTTACCGCTTCTTTATTTTAGCTGGGGGTTGCATGTTTTTCCTGCGATTGAGAGCCGGGTCGTGGAGCGCGAGACATCGAGTTGACAAGCACGTGCGCAACGCTACACTGTAGTCTGGCTGGACCCGAAAGGATCGAAGACCCTCCGAATGTTTTCGAACCCCCCCAAAGATGGAATTGCGAAGTTTGGAGCTTTCATCCCGGCCTTCCGTTCCGTGCCGCACGATTCTAGCACCCCACTGCTGCCTTTCCGGCTGCAGTTTGCTGTGTTCCATCCTCTTTTCACTGCGGCCGATTGACCATGCTGGTTTCTGCAATTCTGGCCGCCTGGTTCGGGAGCATAGCTGCGGAGCCAACAGTTCAAAGAGCCAATCTGCGTGGTGGCGAGGTAGACACAAGCCTTAGGAAAGAGGACCTGCGGACTGCCCAGGGCTTACCTATTCCATTTTGAAACCATAGATCTCGAAGCGGAAACCCCAATTCCTTCATGCTTCGTCAATGCCAACGCTGAGACAGAGCTTCGGGGACTCTTTCGGGTATTAGTTGGGCTGTTGGCCCTGATAATGGTGTCGGTGTGTAGGTCTAAGGGTTGTGCTCCTCAAGTTGCGAAGTGGGGTATGGGCATGTGCAGGTTTTGAAGAAAAACATACCAAAAACAGATATAGATAGATATTGCTTTTAAGCTCTAGACGTCACAGGGCACTTCCTGGCATGATGGCGCTGATGCTTTCATCTGGCACGGGATGATGTCATGGCGCAGAAATCATCCTAAAAGCCGGCCTGAACTGTCCAAGCGCAGTCGATAACACAAGAACAGCTAGTGGACAGTTGGCTAGACTCAGACATGCATAGATCGGTCAGGCCTTGTTCAGTGTGTTTTGACTCGCACACAAACTCGTGCACATGTTATACGGAGTCGTCAGAATACGGAGGATTCTGTGTGATATCATCGGGAAAGCACGTTATGAGCTAGAGCAGCTAGAGGCCTTTTAGCCCGAGTCCCTCGACCCTCCCAGAAGCAGGACCTCCAACAGTGTGGCGTTCTGGGCCGTGGAAAGGGCAAAAGCTCCGAGTCCAGCACAAAACGAATCGTGCACGGCAAGGAGTGGTTTCAATTGGCAGTTGTGATTAGGAATTTTGGGTTGGCGTACTGAAGGAACTTTCGGGGTGTAGGTTTCATTTTTAGCGCATGTCTTCGATTTGACGGCGTGCTGCCTCAGTTGAACATGGAACACGCTGATGACGATGACGAGGATGGTCATGGCGAGTGTTGTCTCCAATGAGTGGTCATGTGAGGGAGAGAGGGCTCAAACACCGAGCGCTGGCGCTTGAGCAAAAAGGTTGTCGGGATACTCCATCTCGACCAGATTCCCAAATCGACCTCTCCACCGTCCAAGAAAAATTATTTTCAGCCGTGCCTCAAGCAAGGAAGCTTCAAGCCTGACCCCTTGAGAGGATGCCTCCCAGTGTGTCTGGCGATGGCAAGTTGGCCTAGGAGGTTCCAAGAGCTGCTCAGATGTAAACAGCTGGGTTAAAGTGCCTAAATAACGTGTTAAAAGCTGGCTTGATCGGGCTTTCAATGCAGGTTCCTATCGTCATGAATCAGGAGGTTGACGCTTGTGTTTCTGCGATGTTGACTTCAGAGGCAAGGGAAGGTGTTTGTTATGTGATTTTGGGGTTTCAGCTAGGTCGCCTCGCAAAGGTAGATAGGCTGTTTTGGTCAAGCATGATTGCATGTAACTCTGCTCTTTGGCACAACCAAGGTGGTCCCTTTTGCGGGGGCACGCTGATTACTCCTGAATGGGTTTTGACTGCAGCACACTGCGTCATGGACGTGCGGAGCACCTGCCAGGCAAGTCCTGAGTCCTGCTAGTACTGCTCTCACATTTGTTAGTTCCCGACGGCACGTAAAGGTTTACTGATAGTAGGGGCTATAGACTTGATGAAGCTTGAACCCCCTTTGTGCCCGGAAGCCTGAGCCCAAAACTCTACTTAAATAGACAACACTCAACTCAACAAGACATCGAACCTGAAGCCAGCGCCCTCAGCCAACATCATTGGTTCAGCTGCATCGACCAAAGGAGTGGGCAACCGCATTAATTCTCGAATAGGCCGCTTCCGTTATGTTGGTGAGAGCCGCCACGAACCATACAAGTAGAATGGAAGCGGGTGCTGACCACTGGTGGTCCGGGCCCTGATGGTCTTGGAGGTGTTGTTGTTGGTGGGTGCTGCTCTTATTGCTGGTGGTAGTGAGTATAGTTAGTTCGTAGTTGTCGTAGTTGTAGTCATCCTACAGTCCGTCGCCGTCGCCGATGCCGTCATCGTCGAGGGTACCTGTAATAGGATCAGCATGGACCGGCCATAGCAGCAGCGGTAGTTATGATTATTGGGTGGTGGTGGTGGTGGTGGGGTGGTGGTGGTGCTGACAGTGCCGCCGTAGTGGCGGTGGCAGAGGATCAGAGCAAGAAGCCTTGATGTTTGCACTCAGCAATGCAAGAGTAGAGTCAGCGACATTTCTCAAACGAGCCCCCGCAAAAGCTCCGGGGCTTAGCGGCAGCTCTGCCCAGTTACATGTACTGCTTCGGTTCCTGCACCCTACCCCTTGCTTTTGTCCAGGGCCCTGTTTCGGCAAATTTAAACCGAACCGAAGCTGCAGATCTACTTGGACCTGAAACCTTCCATATCCTTCCATCTTCTGACAAACCTTCAAACTGCCTTGGTGGCTGAGGTGCGCAACCTGCGGATAGGTGCCGGCAAGTGGGAGCGGGGGGAGAACGCGGACGAGAGCGACTCCTCTGTGGAGCCTTGGACGGGCAGTGATGCGGTCACGCCAGCGATTCCGATTTCTTTTGGTTGACTGCATGACACCGAAGAACTCGCACCGATCTCAAGCTACGAGGATAGCTTTATTGGTTCTTCAGGCTTTTGCAAATCCGAGAAGCCCTCACGCTCTTCACCGAACCTGAGACCCGGCAAATCCCAGAAAAAGACAACTTCAAGGATTTTTTTGATGGGCGGAATGGAAACGCTCCTCAAGCAGGAAACCCAAAAGTTGAGCTCGGGGCTCCAAGCCGTAGCTCCATGACAGCGAAGGAGCGTCGGATCAAGCAGACTGGCAGCATCAGATGCTGGCAATCTTGAAGAGTTCAGGGTCTAAGGTGTGTCTGTCACCGCTGTTCTTGTGTCGCACTACTCCTGACATCTCTTCACCTTTAGCATTCGGATTCTTGGGATTTCTGCGTTCGGGCCCTCGAGAACGACTGCAGGCTTCGTGGCCATGCCAGCAGGTTGAAGGGTCGTGCAGCCGCGCGAGTTGTGGTGTGGGCTGTAAGCGTGGGCGAATAGGGTTTGCAAAGTTCAGGGTTTCGAGTGGGGGAAACTTTGGGGGCGTCGGGTGCGCAAGAGTTCATGTGGACTCCCGGAAACCCAACAGCTACTGTATTCGTATGAGGCGATCGAAGTGGAGTCAACCGCAGTGTGGAATCTGGCAGGAAGATCTTCACGCATCCCCTCTACGAAGAGAATGTAGTTCATGACTACGACTTCGCATTGCTGAAGCCACCTGGCCGAGTAAACACGTGGCTCTCAGCACTCTTGCATGCAAGTCGCGGAAGATCGACGACGGTATTGCACTGTAGCCTGAAGGTCTAGTACCCTAAGGTTCCATTTCGTTCAAAGCATCCCCTAGCTGCTCAGAAACTAGAGCGAGTTTGGAGAGACCTGGAGCACTTGGCATGTCCATGCTGGTTCAAGCTTGCAAGCCGCCGGGGCCTAAGGGCCTACCTGCTTAGGGAATTCGTAGCATTTGCGACTTGGGAGTGCTTGTAATTCGACTGGGTGTGCCCTACATTCGGGGGCTCATCAAGTGGCTTCTCCATGAGAGGCTAGACAAGCCAGTGCCGATCAACGACTGCATCGGCACAGCCTGCCTGCCGAGCAGTGTCGGCGAGCCGGGGACTGCGCCTCGACTGGAAGGGAAGTACGGAAACCTTGATAATCTGATAATGCTGTTGCTTCAGAGTCTTGGTTTGTACCCCAGACCTCTCTGAATCTGCAGCCTCACTGCCCCGAAGGCCTCCTTCATCCCTGAACACGTGCTGAACTGGCAAAGCAGCCAAGGACTGCCGGATCACTGGCTGGGGCACAATCATGTCCCAGGGTCCCACTCCAGACATCTTGCAGGACACTGCAGCGCCCTAGGGCCCTAGGGTTCAGAGGGTGTGCGCCGAATGGACCAAGCTTCAAGTCGCTGAATCCAGGCAGCCAGAAACTGCTCTCACGAAGCCACGGAACCAACCGCCGGTACCGCCAAGCTTCCGAGCCTCCGAGGGAAGTGCAGCGAACAGAAGCATAAGTTCCAAACTCTATAATCCCAAATATTTTGGCAAACGATCGCCGAAAGGAGGCACCCGTGTCGCTTGGCGGAGCGGATCTGTTGTTGTAGATTTTTTGGTCTGCAGGCAGCGTTGAAGGCTCAAGGTTAGAAAGGCTGTGCTTTTTGGCAGTGCGTGTTTTGAGTTATTTATGTGGCTGGAGGTTTCGGTTGTGAGACGTAAGGCTTCCGTGCACTTCAGCCGCTTCAGCCTTTAGGGCTTTGGGGGCTCAGGGTCGGCACCGAGGACCTCGGACCGCTGTCTGTGCGGTTCAGCAAAGCTCAAAGGAAGTGTTGAAGCATCTCCAACGGTTGTCAGCCTCTAGACAAAGCCGCTCAGCCCCAGTCTTGTTTCGCATCTTGTCATATTCTGAACTTCTGAGATGTTTGAGCACATATCCTGACTCCGGCAGTGTTGATCAGAAGCGCCGTGCCCACAATCCGTCCGTGCAGCTTGCGCTTGAGGGCGCTACTCGCCAACAAAGAATGCGAGCTGAATTACACGGAGAGCAATGACATCATCACAGGCACTCCCGGTCCCCTCTCGAGGTTAGTGGGTGCAGCCAAGAAGCCAACTTTGCGGATCACGGCAGCATGACTGCTACCTAGACTCCAAAAGACAACTACATTGCAATGAACTCTGAAACTCGAAGGGCCTGCAAGCCCCTGAACTTTCAATCTCGAGGGGCAGAGCAGAAAGATCTGCCTCAAGGGAGCCTTCCGTGCAAACCCACATGCCAATTGAGGAGCTTAGCAGCCTAGCGGCCTAGCATTCGAGATGTCAGAAGAAAGGCCTTACGAAGACTCCGGGGCGGGGTAGCTGTTGGAAGAGAGACCTGCCTATCCCTCTGACCCAACAATCTCGTGCGATGCCAAGCATTTACCCGGTAGCTCCTGGCGATGGTAACAATTCCGCACTCAGTCACACGTTCACCGACATACTCACCCTCAACCTCGCAGATCGTGACCACAATATTTATTGTGGCTCCCTTTAGCGTCGTCATTACCAGCACCATCAGCATCATCATCACCATCATCAGCATCATCATCAGCATCATCCTGACTGCTGCTCCCCCTCCTGTTCATCAACTCCATCATCGGTGCGTTGTAATCTGCCAGCCAGTCTTGAGGGGCGTCTTGACTCACCACCACATCCACCATCATCGCCCTGCCGCTGCTGCCGCCTCTTTGTTTTCCATGATGTCGGAGTCAAAGATTTTGGAGGGATTGTGCGATGTCTGAGTTGGAAGACTGTATGGGCTGAAGGGCATTGTGCAGAGGTGAGAAGACAATGCTACCAAGCATAGGCCAAGATTTCTACGCGATTGAGCCATGAGTACCCGAGCCCACACCACAAAGCAACAAGACCCAAACTTGAAATCCCGTGGCAACTTCTTGCTTCTTCAGATCAAAGCTACAGCGTTCGCTCTGCCCGAAGACAAAGCCCGAAAGCCAACCCGTGCTTCGCAGGCTCGATGCTTTGTGCGTCTGGCAGAACGGATTTGGGCATTACAGACACCTGCCAAGGCGGGGCTTGAGGGTGAGGTTCGGTGTGCGATACAACTTGATGTTCATTTTCAGACCTCCTTCGATCTCAGGAGATTCAGGCTGTGAGAGGCTGTCTTGAGTTCGATGAAGGGCCCCTTGCACGCCGACCCTCAGGAGTGTTTAGGACCCCCAGAACGCAGATGCCACCAGTCCCAAACCCTAAAGACGCGCAAAGGCGACAGCGGAGGGCCTTTGGTCTGTCTCGAGCCTTGGCTCGGAAGCCACGCTTCGGGATTGGGGAAGTAGCTAGGATTTGCAGACCGAGCCTCCGTCAGCACGTGAAGCCCCGGCGTCACATGTTGGGGCCGTTGGTTGGGGGTGGCGTTGCTCGCGAGGAATGTGGGGATGTGAGTTCGGCTTTTTTCGGCAGGCTCCGAGCCCCTGCAAGGCCCTTTTGAAGTTCCGGGGACGTACTCAAAAGAATCCGACAACCCGATGAGCCTAGACCACCACAACGCCCGCAAACCTCAGAAAGCCCTGGAACCCCGAAATGGGCGGCCTTAAGGTCCCCACCCGTCTGTTTTGCGAGGAGCAGGGCCGGTACGTGTTGCGGGGCGTGACGTCCTGGGGACAGGGCTGTGCCTTCCAAGGCTTCCCAGGCAGCCGGGGGCTGCTGACAACCTTCGGGGTTTAGAATTCAGGAAGGTATGAAGTCATAGCTTACAGTGCCTTTTGTCAAGAGGGCTTGGCTCTGAATTCGGGGTGCAAGGTTGCAGCTAAATTTGAGTCATCGAACCACCCCATGGTTTACCTGCGGTTTGTCCAAAAGCCCCATGTCGTTCAAGCTTCTCTGTGGAGGCTGGGTGATCTCGAGCCTCCAATTCCTATTGCTGACCCGCTTTGGCGATTCTGCGCACCCGATCCGCCCGATCCTCCCGTAGCCAGGCTTCCGAAAGATGCATTTCCCAGCCCTGATTGCATAGGCGTGTATGGCCGGGTTCAGAGCGTCTTGTCGTGGATAGAAGATGTGGCTCGGCTTCGCGAGATCCTTGTTCCTTACTGCGAAGAACATGATGACGATCGCGCTAGGTGTGACAGTGAGGGTATGCTGCATGATGATAACGATGATGATGATGACGATGATGATGATGATGGGGATGACCAGGGATGACGAGGATACAGGAAGTGGTGGCGAATGATGATGACGATGCTGGTGCTGCTGTTGGTGTTGGCATTGGCGTTGGCTTTGGCGTTGGGGTCGTCGTCATCGTAATCGTTGATGCTGCTGCTGGTGCCGCTGCTGCCATCGCTGTCGTTGTCGTTGTCGTTTACGCAGTGTACGGGTGTACCTTCTTCTTCTTCTTGTTGGCTGCTGCTGTGTTGCTGCTGCTGCTGGTGGTGCTGCTGTTGTTGTTGTCGGCGGTAGCGATGGTGTTGGCGGCGGTGGTGGTGATGTTGATGATTTTGATGCTGCCACCACGGAAAGTTGGGGCTTGAGCCCCAAATCGCACCGTGAGCTAGAGTATTGTTGCTGTATATATAGATATATGTATATATATATATATATATGAGCCCGATACCTTTAGGGTTTATTTAACTACCTTTGTATATGTACAATTCTAATTTCCTAGTTAAATGCTATATCGCGACATGCCACGTAACAACATAANCCCTGGATTTTTTTGATTATTTTGGATTGGTTCCATAGTTTTCCAATTCCAGACTGACCGGGTCTATTTGGAAGATGCCTTGTTCGTATCGTAATTAAATTTAAGTATGTATTCCCCCTTTTCAAGACATATAAGCAGCTTCCAAATAGACCCGGTTTTGCTCACACACTGGGGGGGGGTCCATACATATATATATATATGAGCCCGATACCTTTAGGGTTTATTTAACTACCTTTGTATATGTACAATTCTAATTTCCTAGTTAAATGCTATATCGCGACATGCCACGTAACAACATAAAGGAGNATATATATATATATGAGCCCGATACCTTTAGGGTTTATTTAACTACCTTTGTATATGTACAATTCTAATTTCCTAGTTAAATGCTATATCGCGACATGCCACGTAACAACATAAAGGAGGCGAGAAGTTTCAGACCTGTTATCCCTCTACGTCTCTTAAACACAAGTTGCGATCCATGAAACCAAAACAATCCTACGAAGTCTTGGCAATAGTTTCGCTGCTGGAAATCCTGTTGAGCACGACCTACGACCCATAAAACCAAAATAACCCTACTATGTATTGCCTATAGCCCTGCACCAAGAATCCCATGAAACACGAGTTGGAACCCATAAAACCAATCAATAATCCTACACCATAAGTATTGACTATACCCTTGCTTTTAAGAATCCTTTTAAACACGCTATAATCAGTAAAACTTCGATAATCCTAGTAAGCCTGCGATACTGCTAACTATACCGCCTCTGGGTTCTGTAATACTAATCCTAACAAAATAAGAGAACAACCCATACAAGCACCCATTATCATGTTAAGTATTGCCTGTAGCCCTGTGCTTAATCATAATAAACCTGGCCTGCAAGCCATAAAAGCAACAATAATCATGCTAAGTATTGCCTATAGCCCTGTTGCTATTATTACCATGAAACCTTGCCTAGAACCCCTGAAGGCTAAGATATTAAGACTAAGTATTACCTATAAACTGGGCACACACACANACACATACATAATATACATATACAGTCATATACATATATGTATATAGAGAGACACACACATGCAGATATATACATCCACCCAAAGAAGATGGCCGGTTCATTTTCAAGAGCGTGCGGGTACGTATCGGTGCAATTTCTGCAGCTTTGGGAAATTGAGTCTTTTGACCAATTTCGAATATTCACACAGAGCGGTTTGGCGAGTCAGTGATATCTTCTTTGGCATTCGCACTTTCATACGTGCAGCTTTACAACTGTGGTAAAAGCCCACCTTTGAACCTGGTCCCATGCGCACGACATGCGGTCGCTTTCTGGAGTTCAAACCTTGGCAGAGAAACTTCATACCGCAAATGTCCAGGGCGGCTTGTCGAGCAGAAAAATGTTCATCTTTGCAGCCAGTGCAATGGTATGTCATCTGAGAAGCTATATAACCTTCTAGATCATCGAAACAGCGAAAAGTTGCGTGATGGCAAATATCTGACGATACTTTGAAAACACNAGCTATATAACCTTCTAGATCATCGAAACAGCGAAAAGTTGCGTGATGGCAAATATCTGACGATACTTTGAAAACACTCCTCAGGTTGGCGGTGGTAATACCAGTTTGTCTGTAAACCTGCGAACGTTTGAAGCACGACAACTGTTTCATGAATGCCGCAGCGGTCGAAGCCTTTGCCAGAGCTGCTGCCAGACCACGTGGGGATTGCGAATATCTCACAGCAATAGCTATTGCTATACNCGCCAAGATTTCGTTGTACAGCGCCTCATCGCACAGGTAATTTCCCGAGATACAGCATCCTCATAACGGTCAGGATGACCAAAGCGGGTGCCACACATCACCTGGACAATGTCATTTATGTTGGGAATATAAGACAATGATGTCAGGCTTGAAGTTCGCAACCACGGCTGCTTACGCTTGCTCTCTCGACCTTGATGTAGATTCCGAANGCCACACATCACCTGGACAATGTCATTTATGTTGGGAATATAAGACAATGATGTCAGGCTTGAAGTTCGCAACCACGGCTGCTTACGCTTGCTCTCTCGACCTTGATGTAGATTCCGAAAGAAGCTCGAAGTCAGAGATCTTGAGTTGCAGCGATTTCCATGATTTATGATTCTGCTGTTGGGGTAAAAACCTGCCATTTCTTGTATTCGCACGTCGCTTTGTGTCTCCTGTTCCAGNATTTCTTCTTGCAACGTGTGCATGCGGAAGGGCGCTTCCGAGCCATGGCAAGGTAAGCAAGCTACTTAAACGGTTCGACGTGTGCAGTTTCAACATGGAGCGGGTCTTGCGATTTGTGGTTTGCTCAACATCCGAAAGTTTTTTAGGGGACGGGGCTTGCGATTTATGATTTCAAGAGCTCCACAGTGGGAGCGCAGAAGAGCTTGAATACCAGGCTATGTGGGT
>BGNK01003325.1:36135-77436 GCA_003297005.1 Symbiodinium sp. clade A Y106 | reverse complement strand
CCCGCCTGGTCTTTTTAGGCAATAGCAAAAAATGTCTGGTGTACTACATCGGGTCTAAAAAGACCCGGCGGGGCCACAACAAAAAAAAAAACACCACTTCCCCGTAGAACCATAAACCCTAAAAACGTAAACCTTAAACCCGACACGGCCGACGCCATAGCCCAAACCCGAAACCTTAACCTACCCCCGAATTAACATCGAAACTTGACCCTAGTCCCCTGAATTCAGCTAAGCCCCACGTTAAGGCATGAGTCCTGATTAGCTTAAGCCCTGCCTCGTAAGTAAACCCTAAGGCCCCAAACATCCTAAACCTCACAAGGCCCCTGTAGGTTTAGGGGTTTAGGGTTTAGGGGTTTAGGGTTCAGGGGTTTAGGGTTTAGGGGTTGTTGAGGGTTGTACTTGTAGTCTCCATTGTAGTTCCATTTTTGGGTTCACCAATTCTATATGTAGGATCCTATAAGGTAACCCCCAAAATGGAACTACAATGGAGACTATAGGTAACTTCAATGGCATACTACAGGGGCCTTAATAATTAGAATAGGGTTTGGGGGGATGTTATACTATACTTATAAAAAGCAACCCCCAGAATACTATAGGTAATTATTATTATGAAGGCCCCTATACTAAATCCTTATAATAGTCCTTGTAGTAGCCCTTATAGACCCCTTTGAAGGAACCCTAAACCCTACAGAATTGGTACTTACTAAGGCCCCTATCTTAGGCCAGGAAGCGATCCGAAATCCTTCATAAAAGCCTCCCTTTTCCTGCGAAAAAGAAAGGGGCTCAGAGAAATCCCAAAGGGTCCACGTACCCAAATAGTGTTCCTCTAAGGGTTCCTATAAGGGTTCGATAAGGGTTTAGGGTATATATTTAGGGTTTATAGGGTTTAAGGGGTCCATGTACCCAAATAGTATATACTTTGGGCCCAATGTACCCATATAGGGAGTACTTTAAGGCCAATGTATTAGTGGTCGCTAAACCACGGACCCCACTTCAGATGGGGTCTACATAGCTCATTGGCCCAAAACCCTAGGAAATGAAAGTTGAAACTTTCAGAATCGACTACCTTATAAGAACCCCAAAAGTTGAAAAGTTGAGTTAACAGCCAATAAGACAGTAAAGTCCCTCATGTTCTGATCAACTCCCATGACCGGGCCCTAACTTCGAAGCTACCTATCGTCTCCGTTGTAGTTCCTTTTTGGGGGGCTACCTTATAGAATCCTACATATAAAATTGGTTAAACCAAAAAAAGGAACTACAATGGAGACTATAGGTAGGCCCTAAACCCAAACCACGAATTCCTTCATTCTCGAACGGTTTCGAGATGAGTACTCGGCTAAGCTTACTTAAGGGGTATTATGCCCGCACCTAGCCGTATGCAATAAATCAGTCGGTCTGTAATCTCTAAAGATGCCACGCGTTCGGTATATGAGCACAAAAAGCTCAAGCATATATGGGAGCTTCCGACAATGAGGGGTACCGTATTTTGGCATCCCGATAATAAGGACCCTACTATTTAGGGTACTATATTAGGGTCCATATTGTCGGAAACTCCCATACATCCTTTGCTGAGCATAAACCTGCCTTCGGCTTCGTCACCTTTCAGCTTGCTGCGGAGGTCGACAACCTAGACAGCCCTAAAGGGTCCATGTGCCCAAAGAGGGTTTAGGGTATATATTTAGGGTTTAGGGTGTAAGGGGTCCATGTACCCAAATTGTCTATACTTTGGCAACCCTAAACCCTAAACCGCACCTACACAGTGACTACTGTAAGGCCAAAGTATATACTAAACTACTTGGGCACATGGACCCGTAGGACAGAGCTGCAGGTGGTTAGGCCTGGCCCTTAGGGCTTAGGGTCTAGGGTTTAGGGGTTTAGGGGTTGAGGCGAGGCTGCGATACTTTTTTCCTGTAGATTACGGTATACTGCCAGGTAGGGTTTCAAAGGTTGGAGCTTTCTGCCAGTATCATGGGGGCATGGCGCTTCGATACTCGCCTGATGCAATCGTCACAACATGACCCCTAAACCCTAAACCCAAGCTCCTCAAATGGGGGTAAAGGCTCTGAGATTTTAGCCCCTACTACTGGCTACAGGGACCATTAAAATCAGATACCTTTCCGCAATGCTCCCAATCTAGACACTTGCTGTAAGTGATGTCAAGAGAGATCCTTATTAGGGACTCTCCGGTGTGATAGAGAGCGCCCTAAACTACCCTAAACCCTGCTGCAACTTTTGCCGGAAGGAAAGCATCCCCGACACAGGAAACCTCTGAAGCACGGAGCCCTCCACATCTCGGGGCTGCTGAGCATCGGGGTGCTTTATGGAGGGTCCTTAGAATACGTATCCTACTAGCCTACTATGTAGAGTTTACAAACCTTAAACCCTAAACCCTAATCCCTATATCCTAATCCCTAAATTATAATCCGGCAACCCTTAAACCCTAAACCCTAAATCCGAAACCCCAAACCCTAAGATCCGGGTTTGAAGATTCAGGGTCTGACCTGCTTGACGAGAGTTGGCAGCCGGGAGGCACCCTCCTGGGCAACGGGAAGAAGCCAGAAGCTCTTGAGGGCTTACAGTACCAGGACCCTCCTTGTGCCCTCAAATAGGCGTATATGGCCCCAAATAATGGGCATTTAGGGTCTAATAGAGGGTAGATGGAGGGTCTAGGTGGGCTTTAAAGTTTAGGGGTTAAGGTTTAGCTGTTTAGGGCTTAGGGTGTATACATACTGCTGTAGTGTAACTAAGAGTCAGTTGTCAAAGGCACTCTACAAAGGGTGTGTATAGAAATAGCGAACTTGGAGTAAGTGTTGGTCTTCAGTGCTTCAAAACCAACACCCTAGAACTTAAACCCTGGTTTGGGGCTCAGAGTTGAAAAAAAACCCTAAACCTAGGGTTTAGGGGTTGAGAGTTCAGGGTTTAGGGGTTTAGGGGTTTAGGGGTTTAGGGGTTTTTTAGTGTTTAGGGTTTAGGGTTCAGGGTTCAGGGGCATTCTGCACCTCAACAATCTTGTCAAAGAGCAGGTCAACGCACTTCAAAACTTTAGCCTCGCTGTCCGTTTTGCGAGATTTGCTTCACCGGTCATGACCTTCATTCATACGGACGCTTAGGGGTTGGGGGGAGAGGGGTAGGGGACTATACTTCCTTAAATAAGCCTGATTAAGTCCTTATTATGGGTATTAAGGCCCCCTACCCCCCCTCCCCCCTACCCCCCTAAGGGGCCTTATGACTCATGATTCTCCGGAGTTTTTCGGTGCTTGCCTGCGTGAATGCTATCTTCACAACTGGCTTTCCCTGACCCGCCAAAACTTTGTTGTCAATGATGGCGCTGTTTTCCTTGATGTAGTCTTTGATGCTCTGGGGCAAGGTCATCGCGAACGAGGTTCATGTAGGTGAAGTCAATGGCGTCGCTGTCGAGGACATACTGGCGAGACTTCGCCTTCATCTTCTCCAATGCCTCGGTCTTTGTCATAAACTTCTTCGCCTTGGAGACACTGCCACCACCCTCCCTCGTGTACAAAACCTTCGAGGAAGCTCTAGAATATATCAGGTTCCAATCCGAAGGACTTTCGACCCAACACCGGTACTCCGCTTAGTAGGGGAGGTGAAGGGTGGGTTCTTAAAAGTCGGGTCCTTCCAATAAGGATCCTAATCTTTGGGGCTGTATAGTTTGGATCCGTTATTTCAGAACCTAAGACAGAAACCTAAATCCTGAGGGTACGAAAAGACAAAGGCAGGGCGACGCTTACTGACGTTGCTGTAGGGCTGGTAGGGTTTAGGGCTTAGGGCTAAGGGTAGGGCCGAGGGGACCGACACTGCGCAATATATCTCGAAGTAGCACTTCCATCCACTTCGCCGCAGATCAAACAGGGTGTTTCTGGCTTCCGAGTCAGCGGATCCGAGTGAGGGCATACAAACCATAATCGCAACCACTGCTGTTGCCGTTGTTGTGTTGTTCTCAAAACCATGGTGTACAGTTCTTGATGAGTTGCGGTACAATTTTGTCTGTGGCGAGTACCGCCAACCAGTATGTCAATATCCGACGAAGCCTGCTGGCTTCCTGACTCGATGCTTGCAAACGACAACAACACAAATAATGATAACATGAAACATGAAACTAACAATGATAAAAATACTGGCAGTACCTATAGTCTCCATTGTAGTTCCATTTTTTGGTTAACCAAAAATCTCTAGTATAGGATCCCAACCATAAAACTGGTTAACCAAAAAAAGAACTACAATGGAGACTCTAGGTAGTAATGATGATAATCATACTAGCAACAAACCCAGAGCTGAGAAGATGTTAGGCTCCTTGCTCCCGGCGTATGTTTTTGGATTTAGGGCTTGAGCTTTAGGCTTCCTCTTTGAGACTCCTGGAACCCTCAAGTTTAGGGTTTAGGGTTTAGGGATTTAGGGTTTAGGGTTTAGGGTTTAGAGTTTAGGGTTTAGGGTTTAGAGTTTAAGGTTTAGGGTTTAGGGTTTAGGGAATCAACGCAAAAAACCCGGGAGACGAAACCTGCCCACCGACTATAGGACCTGGCATTATTGTTAATATAGGGGCCTTAATAATGAGAATAGGGTTCCTGTAAAGGGCTCTATATAAGGGTTACTAGAAGGGATCAATAATAGGGTCCTATGATATAGGGGCCTTAATAATTAGAATGGGGTTTTGGGGCCCAATATACTATATGTATAATAAGGAGCCCTCAAAATAGTACAGGTAATTATTGAGGCCCCTATATTGAACCCAAAACCCTAAACCAGAACATCGAACCCTAAACCCAACCAGCTACCCACCTCCTTCTCCTGAGATAAAACCAATATCAGATCCTATTGTAATTGTGATATTATGTTATATGATATTATACTACACTCTATTATGTTAAATTTATGAGCCGTTTTGAAAAAAATCGCAAATATGATACTTTACACATGATTACATCTCTCATTACATATCTTATTTTAGCCATACAAGACTTAAACCCTAAACCCTCAACCCTAAACCCTAATCCAAGAGGCTCGGAGGCTCCCCTGTATGAGGAGGTTGCACTTTTTGGCATACTGCCTCTGCGGGTTTTTAGAGTATATAGGGTTTAGGGTTTAGAGTATATAGGTTTAGGGTTTAGGGTTTAGAGTATATAGGTTTAGGGTTTAGGGTGTAGGGGTCAGGGTTTAGGGTTTAGAGTATATAGGTGTAGGGTTTAGGGCTTATAAGGAATATAGCGTTTGGGGTTTAGGGTTTGCGGGTATATGGGGTTTAGGGTCTGAACTCCAAAGCGCTTACATGAAATATGGGTAGTTCTCTAAATTAGGGTCCCTTGCTAGGGTCCTTTTTATGAGGGTGCGGCACGAATTTGGGACCTAGACAGGGACCCTAATTTAGATAACTACCCACATGGAACTTCATGAACGCGATAAGAAAGAACTCCATGCAAGCATGTAGGTTTTTCTAGGGTCCCAAAGGGGCTCTTCGATGTTTGAGAGTCGGTAGGTGGCAGTCGAGGCTCTAACTCAGCGACAGAAACCTGAAGTAGGGGTCTCGTACACTGGAACATCACCTGCATTCGGGGTTTCCTTTTTTGTGGCCAGTGGCCTACTTTTGGTTAGTAGGGAATGGAAGAATGGTAGTAATTAATAGTAGTAAAAAATGTACCCCATTCCTTCATTCCCTACCAAGCAAAGGTAAGGTTGGCGGTTGACTCAACGCCCCTAAACCCTAAACCCTAATTGGTGTAGCTTAGGATGCTTAGCATCTTGATCTCGTGATGGTCATTACACAAACCTTCTTTATGAACCTTCATAAGTATGGGTAGTTGTCAGAATTAGGGTCCCTTTTTGGGGGTACCCTAGATAATAGGTGCCGTATTATAATAAGGACCCTAAAAGGGACCATAATCTTGACAACCACCCATATTAAGATCCCGATGTTAATCTGTTCATCCTTGTTTGGGGAGGGCGCTCTCAAGCTGGATCTGCAATATGTCATTTGCAGGGAAGGCTTTTGCAGCAGTAGTTCATGCAGCAAGCATGTCGTCGCGGAAGCATTATGCCCAGATGTGTACGTGTGCGCACGTGTATGGTCTACTGTAGGGCCTTTTAAGGTTTAGGGTTTAGAGGTGAAGGCTTAGGGTTTTGGAGCTACTTTAGCTGTGAAGGTCTAGGGTTTAGGGTATACTTCAGGGCTTTATGGTTTTAGGGTGTCAGGGTCTACCTTAACCCCAAATAACCTACCCCTTTAAGGACTTATATAAAGAACTCATAATAAGGAACCCTAAAAAGGTAGGTTCTTTGGGGTCCAGGTAGGGACTATAGCAGCCCTAAACCCAAAGCCCTAGTGTGCTAACCCTGAGACGATAGAGCCTTCAAGCAAGCCGGCTCTATATCAAAACAGCCCCAACGAGACATCGGAAGTACAGTATGGTTTATATTACTAGTATCCCCATAATAAACCCCAATATATACACTCACCAATATTCAAAAGGAGGCCTATCTACACTCACCAAAACGGTAATATAAACCCTACATCAAGTGGAGTTAAAGCTAGTTTCGGCAAAGCATTTGACTACTTGTCCAGTATCCTCGTGAACTAAAGCTTAAAGTTTAAGAGGAACTATATTGGGAATGTAAAGGAATGATAGTACCCCGAGCAGGTTAAAGGTTACCTACTCCCCAATTAGGCTTGTCATTGCAAAGCTATTCTGAAAACGGGTCGGGCAGGCGGTGAGATGCCGCTGACATCGCAGAATGCCTCGCGCGGCCTCGCAAGCAATTGCAGCGTACCGCGGGGGCCTTAATTCTTAGACTTGGGTTTTGGGGTATAGTAGACCACATGGGCTGACACAAAGGCCTAATGAACCCTAATAGAACTCACAGGCACAGGGCTGTGCGTTGATGTAGAGGTCGTAATAGTTGAAACAGGCTTCTAGGGCATAATATACCAGAACCATAATAGGATCCGAGGGATAGTATTTTAAATTTGTCAGGCTTCGACATTCTGTTGTTGTAGGCGCTGGGGCAACGCAAGGTTTCAGGAGCCAGCAGCCTGAAGCCGTTCATCCAGATTAGCCCAAGCCCTGAACCCCAAAGCCACCGAAAGTGAAATTTGACTGTCTGGTTCTTAGTAGGGAATGGTTCCTTTAAGGGCTCCTTAAAAGGTTACTATAAGGGTTACTATAAGGGTTATACTGTAGGGGTTTAGGGTTCTTAGTAGACTGTCTGGTTCTTAGTAGGCAATGGGGGAATGGATTATGGGGACTATTATGGGGAATATACTATTTGGGTACATGGACCCTCAGGGAGGGGCAGAGCCAGAGCTACAGATAGACTTGCAGGCTCCAGGGTGCTACAACCCACATAGCCTTATTTATGAAGCAAAAACTATTCCGATCTAATCCTCATATATTGGTAGTATAGTCACCCCAAAACCCTATTCCAATAAGGTCCCAATATATCATGGCAACTCATGGCATAGTATGCGTCACAAACCTGTTCCAATATCTCAGGCACCTGCAAAATACCCTCTTCAGGTTGCGCTGTCCAATATCTCAGGCCCCTGCATTATACCCTCTCTGGTTGGTCTTATGCATTAGCATTAGGATTCTGCAGCAAGACACCCGATCCACCACAACGACCAATCCCAACAACGCAGGTTCAGGGCAACCCGCAAACAAACAGTTCGGAAGTGTCTGAACAATCGAATGTAGGAACCCTGGCCTATAACCCCCAAATAGTAGCATTCAAATAAGGAACGCTAATAAAGGCCCAAGGTTTCTTAATCAGGTTCCTACGTTAAACCCTAAACTTGCCCTAAACCCTAAACCCTAAAAGCCTAAACCCTAAACCCTTTATAGAACTCTTATAGATCCCTTTAAGGAACCATAGTTCCGGCGATCCATAACCCTAAACTTATAGTATCCTTATGGGAGGGGCTCCAAGGGGGGTAGATAACTTACTAATCCCTAGTTCTCTCTGGTGCTCCCTATAAGGTTTCCTTAAGGTTCCCTAAGGATCCCTTGTACCCTCCCCCCTTGAACCACCCTCCCTTAAGGACCCTACTTAAAGGATCATGGGACTTAGTAACTGGGGTTATATTGAGGGTAACTCTACTTATAACTACTTATAACCCCCAAAAAGGTACTTATAACCTTACTTACTTAGTCCCATGATGCTCCAAGTATAACAAACCCCAACTAGGAGACCTCTGGGCTGCTTTCGCGAAGCCCTCCACGATATCAAAGACCTGACATACTTTGCTTCAGAGCTTCTATGGGGTCCTTTAAAGGGATCTACAAGGGTACCTTTAAGGGGTTCCTGTCGGGGATCTTAGGGTTTTAGGGTTTAGGTTGATGGTAGAGCTTCTCTGTCTGGTGTTATTAGGGAATGGGGGAATGGATCCCTGTAATAGTTAATAGTCTCTATATACTTCCCAATAATAGTCCCCATAATCCATTCCCCCATTCCCTGCTAAGAACCAGACAGTTCTATATGCCATACTGTTGATGATATAAATCCTGCATTACCTTAAGGACCCCAAACTCTGGGAATTATGGTATATTCCACATTATGAGTAATGCAGAATTTATATCATCCATCAACCGTAGGGGCCTTGGTGACCAGACTATGGTTTCGGTATTCAGCAAATGATACGAACATTATTTAGGCCACTAGATTAGGGACTTCGTGCAAATATAGTAATATCTCTCGACCTATGCGGTTTTGGCCCGCCAAGGTTTGTGATCTTAGTGACTTAGTGTGAAACACTTTTCGGCAGATCATAGGGTCCATGGTTGATGATGCATCTCAACCCCAAAACCTTACCTGCCGTAGGCTATCGTCGATTGAGAAATTGTGATTCTCCGGCTACAAGACTTCTCGAAACCCAAAACCCTACCTGTGGTCTCCATTGTAGTTCCTTGTTTTGATTCAACCAGTGTCATATGTAGGATCCAATAAGTCATCCCCCCAAAAGGAACTACAATGGAGTCTCCAGGTACTATGTAAACCGCAAACCATCTGAACCCTAAACCCTACACCCTCAACTCTAAACTCTATACAGCCGGGTTCAGAACCCTACATCCCACACCTCCACCCTCAATCTCGAATCCTAAACCCAGAACCCTAGACTCTACATACCTTCACATCGTTACCGAGAGAACCCAATATCCCTTAATTAAGGAATATGGCCTAACTTATACAGAGCGTCATATCATGATTTAAGCCATATTCCTTAATAAGGGGTATTGGGCTCTCTGGGTTCTACATCAGACCCCTAAGCTCTTCATCCCAGGCCAAATCCCAGCCCTTCGCTAGACCCTCATTCCTAAGTCTTCATCCTATGCCTCATAATAAAACTCCAATCCATAAGACCTACATGCTAGACCCTTAAACCCTAAAGCCTAAGTACAACTTAGACCCTCAACATGCTACATCCTCTGCTCGGGAAGCCCTACCCTGAGTTTCAGCAAACGGGGGAGGCCCAATAAAGACCCTACCGTAGCACAAGTACCGCATTGGGTACCGCTGGCTCTAAGAACTCCGCACATTCTCTACTGCAGGCTCTAAACTTTACCCGGAAACCGAAACCACGGTAACGTGAACAAAAACCTACTCAGACCCTCCTACGACCCTCGAATGTACTCTAAATACCACTATTAAGGACCATAAGGGCCCATTAAAGGGCACACAACCCAGGCTCCGTCCCACCTCCACGATGCGGCTGACTGGCTGGAGCGCAGATCGCGCTACCGAGATCAGCATCTGCTGGGCAAGGTCGCCTTGCCAGCAACAGAGGGTGCAAGGCTTCTTATAAGTATCCCAACAAGGTCTCCTCAAGAGATTCTACACGGGTTGTATGGAGTGTTACAAGGGCTTCAAGGGTTTACGGCCTCAGGGTTTGGGGATTTTGGGTTTGGGCTTTGTGGTATAAGGATTTCATTAAGCTTCCAGGGTTGCAGCTTGTATGGTTTCGGGCTTCTGGGTGCTACGATGTGGTATGGATAGGATTGGCTGCTTGAACTTTCTGGAAAGAATAGTGTTGTTGCGTAGAAGTACATTCCCCAGCACCTTAAGCCAATGGGTGCCCAACAGACGTAGGAGTACGTCACTCGAAGAATGAAAGCCCTGGATATGACCCATCGTAGGTTTGAAAAGCCACTAAACATAAAATAGTGTACTAAAAAATACTGTTGTACATATCTATTATATATATATACACACAACATTTTGTATTGCGTGTTATGTGTTGTGCTATACTAGGTGGCACCTACAGGTTAATTAGTTGCTGAGGCTTAGACTTCTAGGCCTCTAGGCCCGGGGACAATGATCGATATCATATCCAAGTGCGTAGTTCTCTAAATTGGGGTCCCTTTTAGGTCCCCAGACAGTACGGCAGCCGCATAACAAGGGAACCTAATTTAGAGAACTATCTATGCGGATGCTCACGACCAATGGTCCCAATGGTCAGAGTGGTGATTGTTGAGCAGAAATCGAAGAACAGCCACGATCATGCCGACAGTGTTCGCTTGCATGATATGATGGGCTGGTAGTGAGACCGTTGACGATGATGACTACAGTATCCTGAATTTCGCTTGTTATGCAAACTTAGTCTTCTTTCTCTTGGTGCGGAAAGGGACCAATGCCTGAGCTATTCAAGATGAAGAGGTGTCTAAGGCAGCTGCTGGCTGTGGCCAGGAGTGGACCAACTTCACACTGCAACCTGCTGGATCTGCGTTGTTTATGGAACAGCGCTCTACGTTGGGGGTGTCGTCTTTGGTACTTTCGCCGTTCACTGGCACTGGAGTGTTCAGATCTCAACTGAATATATCGTTGTCTAAACCCCAAATCCCAAACCTCGGGCTTAAAGAAGGTGCTTTAAGGCCCGGAATTCGTCCCCTTCATAATCAATTAGAATAGTTTTTCTGAACGGGTATATCATACTGTAACTTAAGCGCCTTTCATGATCAACCCAGATTTTTTTGGCTGTTATATCAAGTATGCGCACTGTCCTTATTGTACTATAACTATATAGGCCCTTCATAATTAGTTGGAATAAGGATATTTGGGTGGTTTACTATACTATACCTAAAGGGCCCTTCATAATTAATTAGAATACGGCTCTTTTAGTATACCATACCTACTATAGTTACTATAGCTCGAAACCTGAGAATAGGACTAGGATGCTAGGGGCATATTTCACTAAATTAGTCAGGAATAACGGCGGTATTCATATTGGGAATTCTAGCCCTTAGATTACACATGTGTTGGTTTCCTTGGTAGTGCTGTTGTGAGTGTCACACTATCCACAACTATGTTGCCGTCGTTATCTCCATATGAAAATGTCTACTTCCTCTACTGTGACTTCTGCTACTAAGCCCGTTCGCAGGAACACCGCAGCAGTTGAGAGTTTCGGGTGTCGTCTGCGGCCGACACACCGACATGTACAAGAACGCGCTAGAGCGTAAATCTATATCTAGAACAGTGCTGCTTTGGAGAAGGACACACATTCACGAAATAGGCAACACATGCCCCAGCTGCTCCTACACCAGCTCCAAAGCAAGATACAAACATACTCGGTGTAAGTGTATCGAAACCATATCACATGACTTGGCCAAGTAGGCCATTGGCATTTTCTTCGTTTTCCGCGATTGAATTGAGAGAAGCCATGAAAGTAACACCCCTTCATTCCAGCACACTGATGGTATCACCACTACTACTTAGTTCTAAACGCTTACCTTCAAACCTAAAGCCCCAACCGCTATAAGCCCTGCACAGAGACCTGAACCCCAAGCCCTGAACCCTAAACCCTAAACTGAGGGAAAGAAGGCAAAGGCGCGCACGACATCGCAGCTCGCAGAGTGCTCTGGACAACCTAGCAAAGCTCGACCGGAGTTCTTGGTTTAACGAACACTACATTACTTAATGGCTTGTACAAGGTGTGCAGGCTGTTTATGGGGTGTATAAGGGGCTTTGTAGAGTGTTCTTTCAGGGGCCTGCATATTTGGAACAGGCTCGGGGTATATATGTTTATTATAGGGACCATCAAGGGGGGGGGGGACCACTAGATATTCAGGGCCCAGGTTTAGAGTTCAGAGATCTGCGACTCCAACCCGAATACTGCAAAAGTAGGGAAGTTTTGGGCCTCTCAACCCTGGCAGGTGTAAGGATTTAGTGGTAGGGCTTTATGAGCTTAGGGTTTGCGGGTTAGGGTTTAGGGTTTAGGAGCTTAGGGTTTGGGCTTAGGAGTTTAGGGTTTGCGGTTAAGGGAGGTTTTATAGGGATATCCCTATCCTTATTTTTGCTGATGTGCTTGTTTGGGGCCCTAGAAACCGCTGTCTCTCCCATCTTTCAGGACTTTCTGGCAGGAGCGGCATGTCTGCCAGGTAAAAGCCGGGCTGTCGAGTTGAGGGTGTCGGGCTTTTACGGTATAGGGGTTTCTGGTTTAAAGACATACATGCATGCATATGTACATACCTAAATACATGCAGACACGTGGAGAATAAGCACACACACACACGGGCAAGAACGCACGCACACACACACACACACTCACACACACATCCTTTGTCCACGCCACCTCATCTTGGAGGTTCATTGCCGCAACCTCCACTGCTCTCTGCAACACCTGCACGGCGCTTTGGTCTTCGAAGGCAGAGCTTACAGGTGAGCTGGACATAACTTACAGGGTCCTGTTGTTTCGAAGATTCTCATGAGGTTCTAAGAGTGGGGTTGATGGGTAGGTATTCGGGTTTGGGGTTTTGGGGCTTGTGGCTTAAGCATGCTCTGAACCGATTCTTGGGAACAACGCAACTGTAAGCTTTACTATAGATCCGGATTATGGTAACTTAAGTCTACTTGGAGGTTCATGGGTAGTTATAAATGGGGTTATAAGTCCCCTAATATAGGTTATAACCCTAGTTACCCTACTTATAACCCTACTTATAGCTACCCATGAACCTCCAAGTAGGCCCTAAACCCTTATAGAATCCCTATAGATCCCTTTAAAGGGACCCTTATAACTACCCATGAACCTCCAAGTGAATTCCTGATAAAAACACTGCGTTAACGCGTTAAACTCGGACCACTGAGCTGCTAACGTACAGGCGCCAGGGCACGAAACGCTTCACCCTAAGGGTCCATGTACCCATATAGTAGATACTTAGGCCTTAAAGTACCTATATAGGGACCTCTTTAAGGCCTAAGTACCTACTATATGGGCATATGGAGCCTTTGGGTAGGCTGTTGATCGTCTAATAGGGACCCTTAGGGGGGTGAGGGGGACGGGGTAGGGGACATAACTTCCTTAAATAGGCCTTATTAAGTCCTCATTACGGGCACTAAGGCCCCCAACCCTCCTCCCTAAGGGTCTCTATGATAGTCTAAGCCCTAGACCCTGAACGACCCTAAACCCGATACTCCTAAGCCCCAAAGCTGGTAAAGATTCGTCAGCCTATGGTGTAAGCGGGCTGTTGGCATGACTAGCCGTGGATCAGGGTGCCCAGGCGTTGAGGGCTTAAGGTTTTGAGCCGGCTACGGCTGTCTGAGAGACCGCGGTTTGCGGGTCCACTGTACCCTCCCTTGTGTTCGTTTCACGGTCACGATAACTTCACATGTTTTCTGATACATTTTCCGTAGAGTGGGAACGCAACGGGATGTACATCGGAAGCCAAAATAAAGGCGGGTAGATTTCGAGATTACCCTAAAAAAGGGTCCATGTGCCCACACAGTATATACACGGGCCTTAAACTAGTCCCTATATTGGTACTTTCCCCCATACTAGTTGGGTACATGGACCCCTTAAACCCTAAACCCTTATAGAACCCTTGTGGATCCCTTAAAGGAGCCCTTATGGTTCCCTTAAAGGAACCCTATTTGGGTACATGGACCCTTAGGGTTAGGGCTTTCAACTCTGCCGCTTTAGGGATCCTAGGGAGTCTTTTGGGCCGACCTTGGTGGGTAGCTGGTTACATAGCAGCTTGAAGAGGGTTTGCGTTTAGGGTTTAAGGTTTGGGGTTTAGGGTTTATATAGGGTTTTAGGGTTTAGGGTTTAGGGTTTGGAGTTTAGGGTTTAGGGTTTTAGGGTTTAGGGTTTTGGGGCTTCTGGGTACAATTATTAGGACGATAAAGGAGTGATCTTACTAGTTTACGAGGACCCCTATAGTAGCTCAGGCTTGAGAACAGGGCCGATGCCTTCATCGTTAGTTACTTCGGGCTCCCGACGTAATGGCTGCGAGGTAGTGGCTGCAAGGGTTATAGGGCTTTTTTCTAAACATGCTGAAGGCATGATTACAATATGTGGTCCAGTTACTGCTGTGCCCATCCTGAACGAATAGTCGCTGTAGTTCATGCAGATCATAGATGGTCTTCTGGGCTTAAAGAACCGAGTGCCCCATAACAGAGCTCACAAACCTAAGCCAAAAGCTGCAAACCACTGAAAGCCCCCAACAGCAACCCGATCGCAATGACCGCCCACCTCAGCCGCACTTTGGCGAAACTTGGCGCAGAAATCCTGCGAAACGGGCGCAAGCATCCAAGAGAGAGCTCGAATACACCAGGCCGGGTCTGCTTCTGCTTTCTATAGATCTGGGCGTTTCCGAAAATTGGGGTACCTTATTTTGGGGTCCTTATAATAAGGATCCTACTATTTAGGGTACTATATTAAATTTGGGTCCCCTATTTTCGGAAACCCCCATCTAGCGTCTCGGAATATGCTTTCACACTGCAAGCAAGGACGAGGCTTTTTTTTGAAGATCCACGTTCCGGCTAGTAGCTTGGTATTGACAGGAAACTTTTGTTCTACAACAACCACGAATTCGAAGAGGTCGTCCCTACTTCAAGAAAAGGCTTCAAATATTCAGGCTGTAGGGGTGAAGACTTTGACTGGTACAGGGCTTAGGGTGAAACCGCCCTACCCATAGACCCCATATGTGCAGAATCCGATGAGGTAATCCCAAAATGGAACTACTATGGGGCCTATGGGTAGGCTCGAAACCCAGAACTCGTGCCTTCATGATCACTGGTAGTTTTACATTGACATGGGTGCTTCTTACTTCAGCTGCTGCAGCTCTCACCGCGTGCATTACTACCCGCATCACTGGCATACTCCTTATCCTGAGCTCACGGATGTGAGATGAACTGCACCCGTTGGCAATAATGGCAACGAGACTGCCGAGATTTCAAGAACAAAACCAGTAATACGAATTCATTTCACGGCCGTGCAGCTCCAAAACCCTGATCCCTCAACGCTGAACCCCTCACCCCGAACCTCTCATTCCCAAACCCCGACCCTCAATCCCTACGCTCTAGGACTCGAGGGAGTCTGTTTAAACTAAACCCTAAGCTAAAGTAACCCTAAATACCGGAACCCTAAACTTTCCTAAACCCTGAAAAGTTTGGGCACTGCTTCGGTCCTTGTCGTGCTCATACTCACTGAGCAACGCCTGACCTTCCGACTCCAATTATGGTCTACGGCCTGAGGCTTCAAAGCTTTCCCTAAGAGTCCCAAGAAATAAATAGAAAGGTACGACATGAGTTTAGGGTAGTAGTAGTTGTAGGCTGACTTAGGGGGAGTACGTGGTTATGGAGTTCCAGACCCTCAGACCCTCAATTTTTCCAGGGCTTTGGGACCATGCCAAACACATACGCGCTGAAGGTTTAGAATTTATGTTCTTGGTGAGGTCTAACAACATGGTAACAACAGCACACAATGGACAAAATGGAGTTTCGGACAAGAGTCAGCAAGGACCATCACTTGAAATGAAGCACCACTAATTTCAACAACTGTCCGCCCCTTCAACATTGTTCTTCTTAAGCAAAAACGAACATCGGGAGACCCTCACCACTTGGAGGTTTATGGGTAGTTACAAGTAGGGTTATAGGTAGGATAATTATGGTTATAACCCATATTAGGGGACTGCTAACCCCACTTATAACTACCCACGAACCTCCAAGCATGCTCCCACAAGAAAAGCTACGGCATCAGAGATCCTAAACTCCCTGAACTTACCTCCACAGCCCAAACCCGTAACGCTGGTGTTGTGTTGCTTACTTGACTTTGTCGCCTTGGAGCCCAACGCTGCTGCCCGGAACCCTTGCTGAACCCTATGAACGGATATTTTCAAGTGTCCTTATTGTTCCTTGCTGTGGCTTTCTGCTATAATTTCCGAATCAGATAGGATTTTAGGGTGTTAAGGCAGACCCTGAACCCCTGAATCCTAAACCCTGAACGCCGAAACCCTAAACTGTCGGGCTTCAGGTAAACACTAAACTCCAAACGCGCCAAACTAGTCCTGGGCCAAGTCTTGGCTCTGGAATCTCGATGTTTGTCCGGTTCCTTCTTTCTGGGAAAACCACGGTCTCCATTGTAGTTCCTTTGTTTTGGATTAACCAAGTATACTGTAAGTTTAGGGTCCTACAATATAGTATAATCTGACCTAAAAAAAGGAACGGCAATGAAGACTATAGGTGGACTTGAGAACCCACGCTAACCGGGGTTTGCGGGTTTTGGACCAGGAGGGGTGGGGTTAAGGCCTACCTGGACCCTAAAGAACCTACCTTTTTAGGGTTCCTTATTATGAATTCTTTGTATAAGTCCTTCAAAAGGTAGGTTATTTGGGGCTAAGGTAGGGTTTAGGGTGGCTCATGTGGTTTGCTGAGGCTTTGTATCATCTCATTCTAAGGGTTCAAGGTTTATAAGGTGCTTCCAATGTAGTCACACTTCCACGCATGGTTCTGGGGTCTGTCTTGAGCTGCAACCCCTAACCCTAAGGGTCCATGTACCCAACTAGTATATACTATAGGGAATACTTTCAGGCCAATGTATATACTATTGAGGTACATGGACCCTTTAGACCCTAAACCCTAAATCCTTATGGTACCCTTGAAGGAGCCCTTATAGGAACCCTTAAAGGTACATGGACCCTTAGGATAAACTCAAACCCGAAAGGCTTTAGGGTTTAATGGGGGCTTAGGGTGGAGACCTGGAGCCCTGAACTCCACCTACCAAATCTCCATGCTTTAGGGTTTAGGGATAGTGTTACAGAATTATATTTCTATTCCTTATTGGGTTTAAGTAGCCACAAAAATCTGAAATGCTATTCTACTATGATAAAGCATCACGGCTTACACGACACGGTTTAGGGGTTACCTCAATCGGTGCCATGGCACATCTCATCCCAACCCGCCGCCGCCGGAGAGTGGCGAGTTCCCCCTTGGCTTTCTCCAACGCCAACCTGGAAGTGTAGAAGCATACACATACACACACACAAATATGTATATATATATATACACTATATATACTATATATACTATACATACAAGTGTATAAAGTTGTAAAGAGCTTTAAGCAGTGAAATTACATGTAATGTTCCGCCTTCCGTCAGGTCCGTGTCTTCGGGTCTTGGTCTTGGAGGTTGCGAGTTGGGAAGCAGAAGCCAACTACCTGGAAGTGATACTGTAAGAACCTGAGGTTCCTTAAAGGGATCTATAAGAGTTCTATAAAGGGTTTAGGGTTTAGGCTTTTAGGGTTTAGGGTTTAGGGCAAGTTTAGGGTTTAATGTAGGAACCTGATTAAGAAACCTTGGGCCTTTATTCGGGTTCCTTTAAAGGGGTCTATAAGGGCTACTATAAGGGATCTATAAGGGTACTATAATAATGTAGGAACCTGATTAAGAAACCTTTATAGGCCCAGGGTTTCTTAATCAGGTTCCTACATTACCCCCTTTCTCCCACAGCCAAAATCGCGTTTTGGAAGTGCGGGGCAAAAGTTGAAGTCTGGATAAGCTGGGGCTGGCGCATATGCTTATATCTGGGGAGCGGGGTCGGGTGCATTTTGTTTGGGTGCTGAAGAATGTCTTGTCCCAATGCAAAACCGAACAAATTTCATGTTGTCGTGGCACAGAAGGTCTCGGGAGGACATTCCCCACTAAAGGAGGGGACCTATCATAAGACATAAGAGTCACTATATGATAGCAAGAAGTTACTGTACAGCGTTAAAGCGGTAACATGCGGTAACTACTTGTTCTGACATAATCCACGACTTGACAGTGCTAGGGATTCTGTATGGATGTTTCAACTCTGAACCCCCCAAAGCGCTGCACAAGATCAGCGCCTGCATTTGATCAGGTACCGCGGGCCAGCCTTCCTGAGAGGCGTGAAGGCTGTAGCGTTCAGGGCATGCTCCTTACTTTCGTTGTTTCTTGTTGAACCCTTTGTTAAGATTCGCTGCGGTTTGAGGCTTATGGGACCTAGGGCTAGGGAGTCTAAGTTTGGGGGCGGGAAATTACACTTGCCTCAGAATTAGGCAGGAGCTGGGACTCCGAGCCTTCAGAGACAGCGCATGAAGCATCCCAGAAAGGAGATGAACAAGGATGATAGGGTTTCCGAAAATAGGGGACCCTAATATAGTACCCTAAATAATAGGATCCTTATTACAAGGACCCCTAAATAAGGTACCCCTAATTTTCGGAAACTCCCATAGACAGATTGGTAGATAGTTCGATAGATAGGCTGGCAGATAGACAGATAAATAGATAACAGATGGACATGTGGATACACAGACAATGCAAGTTGGCTTTTCTTTTATGGCCACTCTCCACCGGGCGTCTGCTTCTTGCAGAGTAGGCGGAGCAACTCCCAGGATCCGCGTGCCGGGGCGCCTGCGGCCGGAGTTTAAGGTTTAGGGTTCCTTGGAGGGGTGCAATTCTATATAGGGGTTAATGCGGGGCTTTAAAGGGTCTAGAAAGCCATTAAGACACTCTAAGTCGCCTCCAAGCGTGGAGCACCTTCTCAAGAATCTCTACAACCAGGTCTTGGTTTTTAGGGTTTCGGGGTTTAGGGCTTATAGGGTTTGGGGATATGGGTTTAGGGTTTATAGAGGTTTATAGGGGTTTATAGGGGTTTATAGGGGCGTATAGGGGTTTAGGTTTCCACTCTGATAACCAAGACCTCTAGTCATTGCACCATGAGTCCTGAACTCAAAACTGTTTTGTAGTTTGAGGGCCGACAGACGATGAGTAGGAAAACCAAGCCCGACACCCAAAACCCTTATAAGTGCTAAACCCCTGAACCTCCAAAACTCCCTAAACCTCCTTCAAGCTCTAAACTCTCAATCCGGGGGAGAACGGCCTTTCGATGTCGAGCGCCGCGCAGGGATTTCATACGCCTGCGGCGGGCGACTCTCAAAGCATAGCCTTGCATCCAGATTTCGGAATTGAATAAATTGAGGGGTCCCTGCCTCAACTTGTCCTGTGCTGTTGAGGATGCCTTGTACAAGTGATCTGGTACAATAATTACTAAGTTAAAGGCAAAGGGAACAAGGGATTTTCTGCGAAAGAAACCTGTGTTAATTTGTTATCAGGGCGCTTGTAGTTATTGTAGCTGGACCCACAAAATCCCGACGGCTTCCATACCCGTGCATCCCCCACTTGGTCCTCTGCCAGCGGCTTGGTCGCCTGAAAGCGCGTAACATGATCCCATTTGAGCGGGTCCTTGTGCAGCTGCAGTTGTAGCTGTTTGGCTCGGGGGCACCATTGGCGATACGTCCAGGCACCTCCGTCAAGAGGCCCTCCGCCTTGAGTGGAAGATGCGAGCCACGCGCAATGACATCGTCAACTGGGTTGGATCGGTCTTCTTTTGATTCGTATGCCGCATGAGAGCCTCCATGCAGGTCCAGGCTTCGGCATCCAGGCGGAGCTGGTGCAGCACTCGTTGCAGTGTTTGTAGCAGCAAGTCGGAGCCGCCCGGAAATTCAAGGCTGAAAAAAGGCCAGCCCTCAGTTTACATGTCATTGAATGCTGGCATGCCGGTAGGGCAGCAATGGCCGCGCCAGCCCCTAAACCCCTAAATATAATGTAGGGGCCTGAATAGTTAAAATAGGGTTTTGGGGTATATTATATTAAAATAAGAAACCCCTAAAATACTATAGGCAATTATTCAGGCCCCTTTAGTACCCTAAGGTAAGGGTCCATGTGCCCAGATAGTATATATACTTTGGCCTTAAAGTACTCCCTATATAGGTACATTGGGCCCAAAGTTTCTACCATTTGGGTACATGGACCCTTAAAAACCCTAAACCCTAAACCCCTTATAGAACCGTTATAGGTACGGGAACCCTTGTAGGAACCCTTCAAGGGACCCTTAAAGGGACCCTTAGGGTCATCTGGGGTCCAGGTCCTAGGAGCCGGAAGCTGCGGAGAGGGGGCCTGCTGCAGCTCCCGGATGATCTCACCCAGGCGGACTTCCTGGCAGCTTCTGAGCTCTTGCTGCGGGGTCTCTGAAGGGTTTAGGGTGTAGGGGTTTCGGTTTAGGGGTTTAGGGGTTTAGGGGTTTAGGGTATAGGGGGTTTAGGCTTTGGGGTTTAGGGTTTTAGGGTGTAGGGTTACGTTTAGGGGTTTAGGGGTTTAGGGTCTAGGGCTTTAGGAGTTTATAAGGGGCTGTAGGGCTGTAGGGGTTTCGGGTTTAACAGCTGTTGTAGACCGTAAGAAATGTGGTTCGGCCGGGCGCTATAAGGTTTCTGCAGGGATTTGCAAAAAGAAGTTAACGGTGTATTATGTGGGCATGCAGGGGCCTTCTTGAACTTGGGTTTCCGACATCTGCAACCCAAAATACATACTACTATCGTCTTTAGATCCCATAGTGTGTATTACTGATATACGTGAAGCTTGATGTGATGAGAGCAACCCTAAGGGTCCAAAGGACCCAATAATTAGGTACTTGGGTTTAGGATAGTAGTTATGTAGCTCAATGTTTAAGAGAGTATATGATTATTATGTACTTGGACCCTTAGGGCAACTTGAAGTCCTGGATGAAGCGTTTGGACGTGGTCAGTTTAGCGGACATGTTGAGCTTCGGGTTCAGTCATCGGGTTCGGGTCTGGCCCCTATTAGGGGTCTAGAGTTCATGGCTTAAAGTTTAGGGTTTAGGGTTTGGGGTTTAGGGTCTAGAGTTCATGGCTTAAAGTTTAGGGTTTAGGGTTTGGGGCTGAGGGTCTAGAGTTCATGGCTTAAGGTTTTAGGGAGTCTGAGCTGCGGGAATTCAAGCAATGACACTTAGCGGAGATAGTCACATGCATTGGTCTAGGCGCCTTCAGTTGGGATGTCACTTCTGCCCTTGAGACAGCCCCACACCATGCTGTAGCTGCAGTAACAGGCCCAGATCCTCTATGAGACGGGATGGCAATGCATTCAGGTTAATTACCAAATAATTACCATGCCCTGTGTCGTAGATTTCTGACGAGAGGGCACTGTGCAGCAAGCGGTGGTTCAGAAGCCAGGGTGATACCGCAGCACATGACTGCTTTCCCAAAATAAAGCCCTAAACCTCAAAATCCCCCCCTGAACCTTTTACCCTAAACCTAAAACTCCCGAACAGTAAACACTTCTCTGGCAGATCAGGTCTAACGGCCCATCACCCATCCAAGCTAGAGCGCAAGAACTGAGCCCTAAGTGTCCATGCACCCATACAGCATATACGTAGGCCCGAAGGCATTCCTATATGGGTACTTTATGGTCAAAGTATATACTACTGGGGCAAGTGGGCCCTTGGAACAAACCTCAGATCCTTAGACTCTCAGGCACCGAGCCCTATACTGAATCAAACCTACAAACCTTATGTAGGGGCCTTAGTAATTAGAATATAAGGTTTGGGGGCCCATTATAATACATTATAAGAAACCACCCCAAAAATAATATAGGTAATCATTAAGGCTAGAATATAAGGTTTGGGGGCCCACTATAATAAATTATAAGAACCCCCCCAAAAAAAATAATATAGGTAATCATTAAGGCCCCTTCTATGAAACCCAGGAAGCTCTCCTGAGCACATGAGCCCAAACCGCGGGTTCAGGGTTGCGGGTTTACCAATCGTCTCCATTGTAGTTCCTTTTTGGCTTATAGGATCCTAAGTATCATTGTAGTTCCTTTTTGGGGTTACCTTATAGGATCCTAAGTATATATTTGGTTAGACAAAAAAAGAACTACAATGGAGTCTATAGGTAGAGGATTCGTGAGCGCCTGGACCCTGTACGCTATTAGAGCTGGAATGCAACCCAACAGACATCGCACGAATCGGTCCTTGATGGCATCGCTCAGCCGTAGACTCTCAGCGTGCACGCTGCCGAGGAGTGCGATGACTTCGTCAATTGCCTGGTTTACGGCGGTTGAGGGTTTGGGGAGCCGCGAACCCTTCGCCATAAATCCTGCACTCCACACCCCCGAATTATGCCTTCAATCCTAAGCCCCTTCCAGAAGCCCTTAACAGTTCTCACGGTCCAACTCATTTGCTTCTTCTCCAGGGCTCGTTACCTTAGCGTCCTTCCAGCGTGGAAAACCGACCCGGCATTAAGCATGAAGGAGCAAAGGTTTTTAGGATGACGAGAGACCTACGGTCGATGATATAAATCCTGCATTACCCACAATAATAAGGAATATACAATAATTCCCATAGTTCAGGATTAGGGTCCACCAGGTAATGCAGGATTTATAGCATCAACAGTAGGGCTTATCGGGTTTAGAGGGTTTGGGCCTCCACCACCCTTCTGAAACCCTATAGAACCCTTTTAAAACCCTGTACCCCTATAGAAGGCTTTAATGGAATCCTTGCAGAGGTTTAGGGCGGTGGGCTCGGAGCCTAAAGGGCTATAAATCGGGCTCAGACTTGCTTATGTGAGTTGGGGTTTAGGATTGAGGAGTTTACGTTTGGGATTTAAACTTTGAGGATCTAGGGTTGAGGCCCTTCTGCCCTCAAGCGCTGCATATGCCGATTGTAGAGGGCGGAGACAAAATAAGGCTGCCGACTCTGCATACGGCTGGGCATCGCTTGCTGCTGACCCTAAGGCTCCATGTACCCATATGGTATATACTTAGGCCTTAAAGTACCTATATAGGGACCCCGTTAAGGCTTAAGTATCTACTATAAAGGTACATGGAGCCTTTGGGTGAACCGTCTGCGTTCCCCGCATGGCCGGGCCCAAGAGGCGAGTCAACATCTCCCCATCCCCTGGCGCGTTCAACAACTCCATTTTCTATGGGAGCCTGCTAACAGGGTTTAGGGTTTAGGGTTTAGGGATCACATTTCCCAAAGGCTCCATGTATCCATATAGTAGATACTTAAGCCTAAAAGGGGTCCCTAGATGGGTACTTTAAGGCCTAAGTATATACTATATGGGCACATGGAGCCTTAGGGTTTTCTATTGGAGCCTGCTAACATCAAAGTGATTCTTGGGTGCCCGCATAGAGGATGCAAATCAGTTGTCTTTCGGATCTCCTCTGGCTGGAACAAGCTCTCAGGCTCGGCCCCCGCTTCATCTGATGAGTGTTCCAGTGCGTGTGGTACTCGGAAAGGCCTAAGCCTACCCAGAAACGATGTGAAGGATCTAAAATCTAGAACCCCCCGCAAAAGGGAGACCATCTCAGAGTTCAGGGCTTGCAGAGCACCTCCTTGTCGTTGGCAAGCACAGCGAGATGCAGGAACCTCGGCCGGAGCTTCACATGGAAGACATGAAGTATCTGGAAGCACCCTAAACCCTGAACGCTAACGCCTGTCAAAACTTTGGGAAGGGGTCACTCACTGCCTTACTACCCCAATAAGCCACAGAAATAAAAGGTTAAACTTTCCGATTCCTACTAAACTATAAGAGCCCAAAAAAGTTTAAAGGTCTGCCTAAGTGTGCCCTGGGGTCCCTGTCCTGGCAAAGCAGCACATCATGTTAGGAGCCATACCTAAAATAATGGCCCGACGCCTAAACTAGGCTGTTATTCTACCTATTTGGGGGGTCCTGGTACGGGCCAGCCCAAACCCTAAACCCCCAATCGGAACAGCATCAGTATAAGATTACAATACTTACAGAATGCGATGCTGAAGTGAAAATCAGGCCCGATCCTGCCGTCCAGGGCTTCTGTAATGATTAGGGGTGTACAGTAGAAGCCCAAAAGTTGGAAACCCAATAACCTAAGTCCTTAAGAGTAATGCATAGGGAATTCCAGCACTATTTGGCCTTAATCCGGTTTCCAACTTTATGGGGCTTACTGTATACTTCCTAGAAGGTAACCCCAAAAAGGAACTACAATGGAGACGATGGGTAAACCCGTAACCCTATGATTAGGGGTGTAGGTTTGTAGGACATTTGGGCCATGGGTCGTGGGGATCTTTGGGCTGCTTTGAGGCGACCCTCGGCAAAGTAGACGACTTCTTCAATCACTGAAACCCTAAACCCTAAACCCCAAACCCTAAACCCCAAGATTTCAAACAAAGACGGTAGACGTGTAGGCAGTGAGAATCGGGTCGGGAGGATTTTAACTTGTATACTGTAGGTGATATCAATCCTGCATTACCTGAAGGACCCTAAACCCTAGACACTGGGAATTATGGTATATTCCTTATTACGGGGAAATGTAGGATTTATATCAGGGTATAGAACTCCTTTTGTAAGGTTTACCTTAACCTCGACTAACCTGCGTTTTTTAGGACCGATACAAGGAAATCATAATAAGGAACCCCTAAAAGGTAGGTTATTCAGGGTTAAGGTAGGGTTTGGGGCTTAGGCTCTTGCGCACCTCCCAGCAGCTTTTTTAAATGGGTGAGAGCAAGCAATGCGACTTGTCTGTGGCCAGAGAGGCCATATGCTCTACAGCTTCCCAAAGGTTTCCGGGCTTAGAGTTTAGGGCTAAGGCTGGTGAACTCCAACATTGAAACCAAGACAGAATCTTGATTGATCGGAATCTGGGGTTTGCGGGCCTAGCGGTTTTGATCTTTGAATTTTGAAGGCCGGAGGTGATTTGAGAAGCACAATGACCTACGGCATGCCCCCAGTTGGGACACCAGGGCTTGTTGCCCATGCCTTGGCAGAGAGCAGTTGTCCGAACTGCGGAACACGATCTCTACATTCCACTCTTGTTTCTGGCTGGCGCACAAAAACCCCAAACTAAACCTGAAGCCCTCAGCCCTGATCCTGGCCCTTAGCCTTTATCCGCTTCTGAAGAAGACCTCAACTTGCTGGTGGTAGGAGTTGGTTTACTCCCAGACAAGAGGTTAGTCTTGGCGACTAAGACTACTACCCGTCCAAGGGCTTTCGCCATTCCTATCCATGCCCTGCGCTTGTTACAGTCGCGAAGTACTGTACCCGCGAGTGAAAGTCCGATCTCTGACCAATTCGATTCCTGTCTGCTCAGGCTAGCTTGCAGCTTCTTCCATTTTGCGTTACCTGCATAACTCATCAAATCTCAAACATGATGTTCAGATTCGATACCGAACCTTCCTAATTAATTACCTCAGACGAGTTGCCAATCATCCCTTTCTGTTAGTCATGCGGATCTCCGAGGTCTGTAACTATCGTGGAGGCAGCGCGTTCCTTGAGCAGTCCACTGCCTATGTACAGTGTTTGCGCCCTCTGAGCGAGGAGGGCACTTCGGTCTCTTCCGTCTGCTAACCTCGGCACATATCTCGAAATTTAGGTTTCCGTGTATTGTACGAATTACACCGATTAGGGTTTAACTAGGGGTCCCGTCTCTTCTGCCAATCCGCCCTAATTCCCAAACTGCTAACCCTGAAAATTCCTTCAAACCCTTACACTACTACAGGGGGCCTAAATAATTACCCGTACTATTTTTGGGGGTGCCTTCTTATAACTATAGTTTAATGGGCTCCCCCAAACCCTATTCTAATCATTAAGGCCCCTATGTTAAATCCTCACAAGAGCCCTTATGGTAATCCTTATAGACCCCTTATAGAACCCTTTAAAGGAACCCTATTCCAATCATTAAGGCCTCTATATCAACCTCGGCCCCTACCCAGAGGCTCATACCCTACCCCTTGTTTTGGATACCTAGTTTTATGGCTGGGATCTGTTATCTTAAAAGGTAGGCGCCCTAAAAAAGGGGGTAGGGTATGAGCCTCTAGGTACAGGCTACAGGCGAATTTTGTGAATATCCGAAGCCTCGCACTCGGGCCAAGATGCAAATGCAAGGAAAGAAGCGATGAAACGATAGTACTAATAATAACAATAAAAATATTAGTATTAATAATAATACTAATAATGGTATTAATAATAGCAGTAATATTAATAGTAGTAAAAGATGAATCGATGCCGCAGATGGGTTTAGGGGTTTAGGTTTAAGGGGTGTAGGGCTTAGGGCTTAGGGTTTAGGGTTTTAGGGGGAGGGGTTCAGGGTTTGGGGTTGTAAGGCTTTAGGGGTTTAGGGTCTGAGGTTTTAGGGTTGAACAAAATGGCAGCCGCCCAAATTCTGAGTCTGTAGTCAGCCAAACGCAGTAACAGTCGTACTATGTAATAGTTGCTGTTGAGGGAGATGCAGATGATGACGATGCTCATTAACAAGATTGCTGAGGATGGTCATCATGGTGGCAATGGGCGATTCTGCTGGTGGTGGCGTTGTTCGTGGTGCTGCGAAGCTGATACGGCGAAGATCATAGTGGCGTTACTCATACCAGTCCTGCTGCCGCTGGTCAGGGCCGACGATTGAGAAGAGAAGGGGACCATGATCGTAAAAAAGACTAAAGCCAACATGCAATAATATGTCAGCATGAGCCATTGGCATCAGTACACTACATGCTGTACCTTAGGTTACTTAGGGTAATCTTTTTGCAGTTTGTGACATGCTCTGTTCTGTCTAATTCCGAACTGGTTGTCAGAGGAACTGGATTCTAAACGTGATTGCGATGGGCTCTCACAATGGATCCTCTTGTGCAGATGAGCTTAGGGACAGAAAGGGTTCAGCTTTCAGAAAAGCACTAAACTACCTATAGTCTCGATTATACTTAGTTCCGTTTTGTTGAAACACCATTTTGCATTCTGCATCCGATAGGGTAACAATGGAGACTATAGTGCAGAGATCGGGCTTCTGAACTACCTCTGGGAATAAACCGAGTAAGGTCTACGGGTTACGGATAGGACGTATACTAAAATAGCCAATGGGAGAACTTTGAACTTTCTGGCCTTCTCCATTTGGTCTATCTTAGAAGATTGAGCTTGTTGGGGCCCAGTTATTGAAGAAGAAAGTATACCTAGACCCTCCATCTACCCTCTATTAGACCCTAAATGCCCATTATTTGGGGCCACATACCCCTGTTTGAGGGCACAAGGAGGGTCCTGGTATACTTCTTGTGCTCAGGATTGGGCTATGGGCGAAGAGACTTAGTATGATCGCTCGTATGCTAAGACTGCCTTTGTTTGCAAACTGTATGAACCAAAAACCAGGTCTCCTGACTCCCCATAAACCCTACACCTTACACCCCTAAACCCTAAAACCTAAACATAGAATCGCTGCCTAGTCGCTGAGTGAGTCCACATTCACGGCGCAGCTCGCAAACTATGCCGGGAAATATGTGGCGAGAACCTCGGGCTTACACTGCGGTCGGAGAACCCTAAACGTTGAGCCCCAACCCCAAACCCCATACCGCTACTATAAGGATACTGCAAGGCTTTAGGGCTCCCGGACTCCTTACATATTTGCAATCATGTTTTTGCTCACGCATTGTCCTGATGATATTTGCGCTGGGAACTGGGTGCATTCTGTGCACAGAACAGCGTTCTCCATTGTTCTTTAAATTGTTTTAGTCAGTTTTGTATTTAGGATCCCATAAGGTAGCCCAACAAAGGAACTACAATGGAGACTATAGGCATCCCTCATAATTAACGATGGGAAAAGCCGCAGGTCCGTTGAGTTTCATTGATTTGGACTCCAGCGGCTTGAGGTTTACCGAAGTTAAGGGTTTATCTGGCACTTAGGTTAGGACCTGGACCCTCAAAGTATGTAGAATAATAGCCTTTCATGGGCTTTGGGCCATTATTTGACCTACTTACTTTTGGGGGTCTGTCTAGGGGTGCTCATAAGAAACTAAGAAACCGAAACTGTGAAACCCCCTGGTCGCTGGTTTATTCCATCCACACCAAGCTCAGCGTTGGACCAACCCAGCCCGACAGAACATCATTCAGGGTATGCTGCGGGTCGTGGTGCCTACTCCCAACTCCCAACTATAGTAAAGCCCAATGCAGGAATCCGAACAAGAAGCCGACCTCAAAACCTAAATCCCAAACCCTGCACCCTAAAACCCTCAACCCTAAAAACCTTCAAACCCAGACCTAGTTTGACGCCCCACCTGCGTAGCATCTTCCCGGGCGGCCTGCACCTGACTTGTTGCGTAGAGGGCTTTGGGTTCAGGGCTGTGGGCTGAAGTTGTTTGGGGAACCCCTAAACCCTAAACCGGACTAGGGTTTAGAGTACAGCAGAAGCCAGAAAGTTGGAACATCATTAGCCTCATGCCCTTAAAGTAAAGTATAAGGGATCCTAGCACTAATCCTCCTAAACCCATGTTCCAACTTTCTGGGATTCACTTTATAGGGTTGGGGATCAAGCTCCAAGGTGTAGATCTCATAAAGCTTGTAGCAACTTCGGGATTCTGATGAGGTGTGGGGCTGGGTATTTCGCTCGAGGTGTAGAGCTTTGAGCTCAAGAGGCTTGATGTAAAGTTCACAGCTAGATCAGGGTTTGTGTTGGCATGTTATAGCATAGAAATTTGGGTATTTCGAGTAGTCAGGATTTTCCACGGGCTCGGGCTGAAATAGTTTCGGGTGTTAGTTCCCCTTACCTTAAAGACGAAATGAACCCTAAAAGGGTTTAAGGTTCATAGACCATATAGGGATTTATAGTATAAGGGTATAGGGCCATTTCTTTTAAGGGTCTTTTCGTCCTTAAGGTAAGGGGTTCACAGGTTAAGGAGTCACGGCTATGCCCCACGAAAATCCTCTCCATACCGACGAAGCACTCAGACGCCGGCCAAGTCACCAGGCCAAGCGGAACTTGACTGCAAGACTCTACCAACCCTGTGCATGGAATTGCGAACATACCGTCGCAGGATCCCACAGCAAGATGGCTTACTTCTCCACGCTAGTGCATGCATCATGATGCTATGCTGCAGATGGCCTTCCTGAAGCACCGAAAAAACAACTCGCCAAAGTAGCTTAGCAAAGTAGGCACTGCTTCGGCTCCTTAAGGAAAGCAAAGGCAAATTGTTTGCGAACACAGAACGCTGAGTGCACGGTTCTGAAGGGTTTACGGCCAAACCGTCAATCCTAAACAGCCCTAAACCCTAAACCCTAAACCGTCCTAAACACCAAAACCCAGAACCTCGACCGTAGAACCCTGAACCCTACAAGTCGCCAACTCTACAACCCTGAAACTGCCAAACCTAGCAGAAGGGCCTCGATAATTCGAGGAGGGTTTTGGGGCACATTACTGCAATATTAATACCTATAGTCTCCATTGTAGTTCCTTTTTTTGGTTGACCAGTTTTATGGTTAGGATCCTATAATAAAGATTTTGGTTAACCAAAAAAAGGAACTACAATGGAGACTACAGGTAGTTCCAGGGAGGAACCTTAAGCAAAGCGTTGCAAGTTCTTTAAGCCCCTAAAAGCATACACCCTAAACCCCCAACCCTAAACCCCCGAACCAAGGAAGTCCCTTCTGAGGCCCCGGCCGCAGCGCGCGGCCCTGACATTCGCAGCTGCTTCTTGTCGGGCGACACCTCTGCACGCAAACCCAGACCGATGGGAGGATCTAGAAAGTAGATCCCCTAATTTGGGTTTGGGGTTTAGGGTTTAGGGTCTAGAAAGTAGATCCCCTAATTTGGGGCCCTATACTACTAAGGGTACTTTATAGGAACCCCCATTAAGGGATCTACTTTTTGGATCCTCCCGCGGGTCTGGGAAGAAAGAGTGCTTCGGTTCAGTGTTCACTGCCCTACCTAGAGGCTGATACCCTACCCCTTTTTGGAATACCTAGTTTTATGGTTAGGATCTGTTATCTTAAAAAGTAGGCGCCCTAAAAAAGGGGTAGGGTACGAGCCTCTCTAGGTGTGGGGGTCTCAGGGCTTGCTTGGTTCAGTGTTCTAGGGCTCAGGGTACCCTCAACCCCCCTTAAAGACGAAATGAACCCCTTAAGGGTTTAAGGTTCATAGACCATATAAGGATTTATAGTAAAAGGGTATAGGGCCATTTCTTTTGAGGGTCTTTTCGTAGTTTGGAACCCGTGCACTGTCGGGAGGTGCTGGCATCTCCTGGGCACATGTGGCGGTTTCAGCAAGAAAGGGCAAACTATATATGGGGATCCATATTCTAGGAGCCCCTGACGCAGGTGCCATTCAAGTTAAGGAACGCCGTGTCTGATTCCGAGACTAAAGGCCTGTCGAAACGGCAAAGCCACAAAGCCTCACTCTCATCCCAAGATTCGGCTGCGCTACAAGTACCAACCACGAAAGCTCATCGAGCAATTGCGGCTGAAGGGGGCGGGCTTAGGACGTACCCTGCCACCATTTCACCCTGTTTTGTCCTGAAGCCCATGCTCATCTGCCACACCTAAACCCCCAAACCCTCAACCCTGACCCCTAATTCCTAAATCCCCTAAACCATAGGCCCTAGACCTTAAACCCCTAAACTCTAAACCCCTAGACCTTTCTTATGGAGCCTTGAACTCCACCTGGTAGTCTTCCCCGAAGCTCGAGAGATCCGCTTGCAAGGCATTCCTTAGATGGCGTGTGGAGGATGTAGGGTTCAGAGGTCAGAAGAGCTCATTTTGTAGCCTGAATAAATAGAATAGGCTTTTGGGGTATATTATACCATAATCATAATAAGGAACCCCTCAAATAGTGCAGGTAATTATTGAGGCCTCTATAGTCTAAAGTATTGATTTGATTGCAAGTAGGGTTAGAGGTTGGTAAGCAATATAACTGCAGCTAGGTTGCCTATGACCAAAAGCGGTATAGACACATTTCGGGAGATTGTTGGATGCTCATCGTGCCGTAGGCAAATGCAGACCACAAAACCTACAACCCCAGTGTTGTTGGTCCAGGTCAGTCTCCCATGCTATGCTTCCGACTGTGCCAACATTTGGCGCTGTGTCGCCGTGTCAGTGACNCGGCATACGAGATACGGAACTGTGACTGGAGTTCAGACGTGTGCTCTTCCGATCTCCCTCCCATGGTGTGGTCCGGAGGCGAGCGCGAATCTGCATGAGCGCTGGAATTGTTGCAACTGGGGATCAGCCTTATATTATCCTTGTATGACCCTGTTCTAAGCCCGAAGGTCCTTCAAGTCCTCAAGAAGCTCGCATATCCTCAAACCATGCAATCCCAGAGCCCCAAAACCCCAATCCCATATAGGACCCGTTTTGAAACCCTAATAGAGCCCCTAAGCAACCCGCAAAACCCGAGCGAACGCCCTAAAATTGGAAACCGTAAAGCCCCTGGGCCTTTAGCCCTAACCCGGAGGGTCCATGTACCCAAATAGTATATACATGGGCCTTAAAGTACTCCCTATATGGGTACATTGGGCCCAAAGTATATACTATTTGGGTACATGGACCCTTAGGGTAAGGATCCTGAACACCTTAACGCAATTGAGCCTAGGATCCAGTCGACCTCTTTGGCGCCCGCGGGCAGCGCGCCCGAGGCGTGGCACTGAGGCTCTACGACGATCTCCACGCCGTCCTTTAGAGAGCTTAGGCTGGTGGGCTTAGGGCTCATATAGCCCTAAGGGTCCAGGTACGTAATTATCATATACTCTCCAAAATAGTAACCTACATAACTACTATCCGAAAACCGAGTACCTAATTATTGGGTCCTTTGGACCCTTAGGGTAGGGTATGAGCACCTACATAAACCCTCAACTCCTCGATCCCTAAACCCTAAACTCCTTATCCCAGAACCGTCTATTTGAAGGATCCCGGGAAAGTAGTAAGGTTATAAGTAACTTGATTAGGGCTATAGGTAAATATAACTATATTTTGGTCACCATACATCTAGCCCTAGTTCCTAAGTCCCATGATCCTTCAAGTATAAGAGGCACAAAAGAGCACCTAAGCAGAAACGAATGCTGGCAAGGGGTAAGGTTAGGGGTTTAGTTTAGGGTTTGGGCTTTAGGGTTTAGCGTCCCTAAACCCTTTAAGGGTTAGGTTTCAATAGTCTCTGTGGGCTATTATAAGTTTTCTCGCCCTATTTTTCTTGATTGCTCATGATGGGGCGGATCCTGTGATTTAGAATCTGCACTTGGGCCTCGTACTCGGTTTTCATAATCAGGATCCTGTAGTAGGTGACCCAAAAAGAAACCAAAATCGAGACGATAAGCAGAACAGCCCTGGCATCGAGGGGGCCTGGCTCCGAAGAGCGATCTGGCATCATGAAAAAAACTTCCGTTGTTGGCAAGCCTGCCCGATCTGCACGCCCTAGACCCTAAAACTCTGTACCCGCAAACCCCAAATACCTAAACGCTAAAAGTCTGAACCGCCACGACCCTAACAAACCTGATGGTCGGCTGGTCTACTTCGACTGTCGTCAGCCACCTTCTACAAGAACTACCTGAAGTCAGGCGCCCGCATGGGCCCACAACAACAGACTCGAGACCAGGAAAAGTCGGATCCCGATTCCAGAAAACCCGAAGCAAAGTCCCTAAATGGGAAACCTTACACCCTAAACCGAAACATACAGTCCTTCAGATTGTCGATGAAGACCGGCTCACAATCGTCTAACCTCAATGCAACTCATGGCAATACTGCTGATGGACAAAATCCTGCATTACTTCAAGTACCCTAAACTATGGGAATTATTGTATATTCCTTATTATGGGTAGTGCAGGATTTTGTCCATCAACCGTATCGCACACCTGCAACCCCCGAGTCCCATCCACCCTGCAAGGCATGGCTGCATCATTTAGGGTTTAGGGTTTAGGGTTTAGGGCCCTGTCCAGAAGTTTTGAAGCTTATGCACATGTTGACTTCACATCAACGCATCCGTATCTTCCACGTCAGAGGACTGAAAGCATATGCCCAATCCAACTATCTATATATATGTATATATACATATACACACATACATAAAAGACATACATATCCCGATCCCTGATTAGTCTTCGCCCTCCCGTCGCAAGCAGAAAACCTGGACCGAACCATGATGGCCCCCAGCTGCACAAGATAAGGGGTAATGTAGGAACCTGATTGAGAAACCCTGGCCCTATAACCCCCCAAATTGTAGGATGCATATAAGGAACCCTAATAAAGACCCAGGGTTTCTTAATCAGGTTCCTACATTCAGTGGGCAGAGGTAAACATGAACAAATAAGGCGCTGCTGAATGCCACCCCCACCCCGACATGAGCCCTCGGACACTTTTTCTACGAAGATTCTTGAAAGCTTCAACCCCAAACCTTGCAAACCAAACCCTAAAACCCCCACCGCAAACCCTAGAGCCTAAGCCCCTACCGAAAACCTTAATGAAAGCCTAGACCCCTACTGCAAACCCTTAGCCCAAAACCCCTACCGCAAACCCTAAACCCTAAATCCCTAAACCCCTGCCGGAAACCTTTAAAGCCGAAACCTAAGCCCTGAACCCCCTACCGCATATTTGGTATACCTTCATAGACCCCTTTGAAGCCACGACGACGCGAAAGCCCTTCAACTGCCTCCCTCGATCTCGGGTCTTCCTCTCGGATGCTCTTCGGGTTTAGGTTTAGGGGTTCCTTATTTCGGGTTTCTGAAAAGAGTATAGAACCGAACAAAAGCTATCATAACACCCTGTTGAAATCCTATACAACTCTAAATAAGACAGCAGGATCCTCGAAAGAGCCCGAAACCTTGGTATACTATAGGGGACTTAATAATTACCTATACTATTTTGGGGGTTCCTTATTATAATTCGAGCCCGAAAGAGGAGACTTAGCTAAACCCTAAACCCCTAAACCCTAACCCCTAAACCCCTAAACCCTAAGCCCAAAACCACAAAACCCTAGACACCTATATAAACCCCTAAACCACAAACCGCTAAGCTGAGCTTAGCAGCTCCTGAAGAGATTTGCCAGCGATCGCAGAGATGCAGTCACCAGGAGACAGATTTTCTTGGCCTGAAAAGCTCTAGGGGTTTTGGCTTTTGGGAAGAGGGTTTAAGGGTTTAGGGTTCTAGGGGTTTAGGTTTTCTTGGCCTGAAATGCTCGAGGGTTCCTTATAAGGGATCTATAAGGGTGGTACTATAGGGTTTTGGGTTTAAGGGTTGGGGTTGCCTGAAACCCAACGGGTCCAAGTGCCATTGTTGTAGCTATGTGGGCCCCCAAAGTATATAGTATACCATTACTTGGACCCTTTGGGAACAGTTCTAGGGGTTTTGGGTTTAAGGGTTTTGCGTTCGGGGTTGTTGAAGTTTGAAGGTGTAGAGCGTAGGCTTTCATGGCCTTACGGGCTTATGACTGACGAGCAGTGCGGACAGCAACCATGATTCGCCGTCGTCGCTTCCACCAGCACCATCGCCAACATCACCTTCAACTTCTTCTTCTCCTCCATCATCATCGTCATCACCATCGCCGTCGTCACCGAACATCACCATCAGCATCGTCACCATCACCAACATCAACATCATCAGCAGTACAGCAACGTCGGCAAAAACATGCAACACCACGCACAAGCGCAAACCACAACTACAACGGCGTGATTACTATAGACTTAGCATCGACAATGTGAGTAAGAGAGGAGTGGCTGCATGATAAAACTGTAACATGTTGTGGCAACTAACCAGTCCTGGCCTGGTTCGTCGTCGATCTCTTCGATGACCATGCCATACCTTTCTCTGAAATTTCTTGCGGCGTCTTCAGGGTTTACGGTTTAGGTGCATTTTATAGAGAAACCTGAGGAACACCATTAGTAATTCTTCAGGCCCAAATATTGGGCTCACTCATGGTCAGTAAAGTCTTGCCCACCAACATTCAATCTAGCAGTCAATGCGGCAAGGCGAGGAAAAAAAAACCCTAAACCCTCAAACCCAAACCCTAAACCCCACAACCCTAAAACCCTAACCCTAGACCCTAAACACCTTTAAGACCCTAAACCCCCAAATCCTAAACCCTAAACCCCAAAACCCCCAAACCCCAAACCCTAAACCCTATAGCCCCAAACCGTCCTCAACTATGCTTTGGGCGGACAACGAAGGCCGCAGGATGCGTCACATCCCTATGAAAGATCGCTGTGTCGACGCAAAAGGCCCATGTACTTCCTAGACGAGCATATAATCATAGGGACCCTTAGGGGGGTACGGGGAGGGGGGGCAGGGGGCCTTAATGCCCATAATAATGACCTTATAAGGCCTATGTAAGGAAGTATAGTCCCCTACTCTCCTCCCCCTTACCCCCCTGAGGGTCCCTCGATATAAATATACCAAAACCATGCCTGCATGTACCTCCTACACGAGCATGACATGCACATACAGAACCAGTAGCTAATCACAGACCTTTTGTCAGTTCTAGTTGCCAGCTTAGTGCAGGAACGCTTGTTGAGGTGGTGGAGTTGGGACCCATGTCAAGACTCAAGACGACGCCTTCGAGTTTGTTCTGCCGATCAAAATCCCAACTGTATATACCTGAACCCCAAGTCGCAAAATCAAAACTGCAAAACAACCTGCCTACCTACCAGGGCCTTTTTTTACAACAACTAATTCGTACAATACTACACTATACTATACAACACTGTACTACACAAAATATAGTATACTGTAGTGTGCTGACTATGCTATGCTAAGAAACCCTCATGTGCAGAAACCCAAGGTGCCAGGTAGGATGGGCATCGAAGCCGGCGCCTAACTCTGGATCCACCTGTTCCAGCTTTATTAGGGTTCAGGGCTCTTTAGCAGAACCCCCTAAACCCCTAAACCCCTAAAACCTAAACCCTAAAACCCTAAACTTTTCCCTAAACCCTCAACCCCAAACCCTAAACACCAAAACTTGAACCCTAAACCCTAAACCCCAAGCCCCAAGTGCCCTTTCGTAGAGGCCTCATGGTCGGAAATAGTGGGTATTTATTTAGGGTACTTGGAGGTTCATGGGTAATTATAAGTGGGGTTATAAGCCCCCTAACATAGGTTATAACCATAGTTACCCTACTTATAACCCTACTTATAACTTCCCATGAACCTCCAAGTAGACCCTTATTAACGGCTTGGAGCCCCTCATGGAACCCTTAGAATCCTTAGAACTCGCATGGAACCACTTACCAAACCTGTATGGGTTGGTGAACCCGAAACCCCTGAACCCAAAGCCCTAAATCTAAATCGAACCCCACCCTCAACTCAGACTCTGTATGGAATCCCGAACCCCGAACCCTGAACCCCGAACCCTGAACCCCTGAACGCTCAAACCTGCATGGAACCCCGAACCCTAAATTACTAAACTCCTATAGACGCTCAACCCTGTATGGAACCTCGAACCCCTAAACCCCTCAACCCTAAACGCTCAACCCTGTGTGGAACCTCGAAACCCTAAACCCCTCAGCCCTAAACGCTCAACCCTGTATGGAACCTCGAACCCCTAAACCCCTCAACCCTAAACGCTCAACCCTGTGTGGAACCTCGAACCCCAAAATCTTGAAACCTGGCCTTCAGGCGCATCTTCGCAGGCGGTTCTGCCTCGGCACCACTCGGCGGATCGAACCTCAGCTCTGACTCTGTCGTTCTTTTGGGGTTTAACGCTTCAGGATTTTAGGGTTAAGGGTTTTAGGATCTAGGGTTTAGGGTTTGGGCGGCTTGGGTTTATAAGGCCGCTATTCGCCGGAGATGTTAGTTTGTTGCGTTATTATGTTCCTTGTCGGGTTTGCTGATGATTGCTGCTGGGTTTGGGGGTTTAGCTGCTTTTGAGTTTTGAGTTGGGGCTCTAGTTCTTTGAAGGTTTAGGATGTAGGGATTTGCAGGAAATGACATGATTAACAACATTGGCAGCATATCTATAACATTAACTGTTCATATAACTCATTGACTGAAGTTTTGAAAGCCGCCAAGCGTTTGGATTTTGGAGATAATTAGTCCTTGGATTTGGTGAGTTGGGTCTTCTGGCTCCAGGAAGTGGATTTACATATGGCCTGGGAAGTAAAGCCCTAAAGCCCTAAACCCCTGAACCCTTCTATGCCCTAAAGACATGGCAGGCTTTGGGCATCAAGGGGCAATGCTTCAGCAGGAAATGTTTAAGATTACCGTCTCTGTCTGGGTGATTCATGTAGGAACCTGATTAAGAAACCTTGGGTCTTTATTAGGGCTCCTTATATGCATCCTATGATATTGGGTGCGTGGTGCTTTTAGGGCAAGTCTCTCGGGAGACNGGGGGGGGAGGGGGGGTCAGTAGTAACAAGTTAACCAATGTTAATCACAGCCCAATCAGCAACTTCAAGATCAGCATCCATCACCATCATCATGAAGGTCAGCAACAGCATCGGTTGGCTGCCATGATCAGCCTCTTATCATCATCATAGGCAGCGCCCTGCTTTGTCGTCATGATTCTTACCAACAATATAAATAAACTACACGACATGCCACTTTCAGATAATGTATGACCCGGAATAAGTTAGTAGGTTCCGATTCCTGACAAAAGGCACCCCAGATTCCAGATTTGACAACACCCTGTTTAACACCCGTATGGAAGGCTGTATGGAAACCTAATCCCTAAACCCCTAAAACCTAAACCCCTGAACCCCTAAACCCTAAATCCTAAACCCTAAATCATAGACCCCATGACAAATCGCCACATCCGAGATGCTGGAAGCCTTTCTTTTTGGAAGCCTTTCTTTGCTCCATCCGCCGCTTCTGCTCATCCGGGTCCTTCTTCTCTGCCTGGGGGAAACTAAGGTTAACCCCTGATTCACAGCACAAAAACCCCCATGACAGCTGATGTACTCGACATTAGGATTCTGGATCATTGAATGTACGGCCACACTCAACTTTTACCCTAGATCCGTGAACCCTGCTAATCCCTGTCCGAAGTCCGAAGCCACTCAAGCCCTGTCCTGCTAAACCCTCTATCCGAAATGCTGAAGCCCAAAATCCCTTGCCCTCAACCAGCAACCCTAAACCCTAAACCCTAACCGTTTCTGGCAGCAGCTTGGGGGAGTTTGGCTACCCTTGACACTTACATGTAACCTGAACAGACATGATTACTCAACTGTAAGTCCGAAGCCCTAAACCCTAAACGCTAAGCCCTCGAACTCGAAGTCCCTAAGTCCCTAGAACCCTAAACTCCAAATCCTAAACCATACCTATAGTCTCCATTGTAGTTCCTTTTTTTGGTTTAACCAATTCTATATTAAGGATCCTAAACGGTAACCCAAAAAAGAAACTACAATGGAGACTACAGGTAAAGCCCAAATCCCGAAACCCCAACCAGCCCTGAAGGCCCTTAATTGAAAGTTCGTTGAACCCTTATAGACTCAAAATCCCAAACCCTGAACCCCAACCAGCCCTAAGCACCACCTATAATAGCCCTTAGTGTAGCCCTTTAAGACCCATTAAAGGAACCCTATTCTAATTATTTGAGGTCCCTATAGTAAACACCACCATGCTGCCGCCAGCTCGGAGCGCAATGCCGCGATGTCTGCAGCAACAGATCCGGCCTGTGGAGCACCCGGCCCAGAGTAGTTCCCTAAGATTCCATGTACCCAAATAGTAGGGTTCCTTTTAAGGGGTGCTTGTAAGGGTTCTATGAGGGTTCTATAAGGGCTTTAGGGTTTAGGGGTTAAGGGTCCATGTACCCAAATAGTATATTACTTTGGCCGTAAAGTACTCCCTGTATAGGTACATTGGGCCCAAAGTAAATACTATTTGGGTACATGGACTCTTAGGGGTTCGAAATTCTCATAAGTTACGTAGGGGAGAGGTTAGGTTTCGGATTTCGAGAGTTCGTGTTTAGGGCCCGCTCAGGGTTTCATATGAATCTTAGAGAAAGGTTCAAGAACGGTTCGTAGCGGCGGCCTGCAGCTGTAGAATTTAGGGTCTCGAGAGGCAAAGGGAATCAGGATAGGGGCCGAGGGGTTAGGATTTACAGTAGAAGCCACAAAGTTGGAAACCCAATAGCCTCAATCCTTAAGAGTAATGTACAGGGAATCCCAGCACTATTTGGTCTTGATTCGGTTTCCAACTTTATGGGGTTTATTGTAAACCTGTTCGGAGCTAGATGGATTTGGGTGTTAGATGCCAGTCAGCTCGTCTTCGCGTTGTAGGATTTTGGAGGCGTGATTTAAGGCTCAACGGTTTTAGGAAGGACACAACTCTAGCTACAGCCTGCGAAAAAGACCACACAGACCAGACCCATCAGGCTGCGCAGCACCGGAACTTTAGTATCTAGGCTTTTCAGAGATGGGGATCGGTACACAAAGCACTCTGCAACCTTCTTGAGATCTAGGCTTTGAGATTCATCAACGGGGTTAAGAAGGAAGGCTTGGGCTTTTAAGGAGGCTTTTGGCCTGGACGCCAGGCCAGCTCATGGCCTTAATAATTAGAATAAGGTTTGGGCTCCTCTATAGCATAACTTGATTATACGGAACCCTGATGCCAAAGGAGTAATCTTCGTACATATTCAGACCCCTACACCTACCTTTCGTTAGTAGGGAATGGAAGAATGGTAGTAATAGTAGTTATAATTGTACCCCATTCCTCCATTCCCTACTAACCAAAGGCAAGTATAGTACTCATGCTGGCCTCGTTTCCACTGACGCCGCCTGCTGCACGGAAGTCCTGGAGTCAGCTGTGAGAGTCACAAAAACGTGACGAAAACAGAAAGATGCCAATATCCCTTAATTAAGGAATATACCTTAAATGATAGTAGGATCCCTAATATGATTTAAAGAATATTCTTAATTAAGGGATATTGGAGTCTCTGGGAAAACAGAAAGAGGCCAATCCAAACCAAGAGCGCGCCAGCAAACGCAAGAATCTGATGATTACGGTAGGTTCGACCCCGTGCCACTTATAAATGATACCTCACAGCCGCAGGCATCGTCCTCTTGTTTCTGCCCATGTTCAGGTTTATCCCAAAAAGTTGGAACATCGATTTAGGATGATTCATGCTGGGATTCCCTTTACTTTACTTTAAGGGCATGAGGCTAATGATGTTCCAACTTTCTAGCTTCTACTGTATAGGGACACACACACACAAGCTTTCACGGCCCCTACAACAGAACTTAAACCCACAGCTGTACCTTGACCTACCAAAACCTACTTTTTGGTAGGTTCTTATTATAAACCCTAATATGAATTGTATAGGGACCCTACAAAAAAGTAGGTTTTGGAGGGTTAGGGTATAGATACAACAAAGGAAACCCAACGAAAAGAAGTCAGCCCAGAGTTCCCCGGCGAGCACGTTCAGGGTTTGAGGCTTGCCCATGGTCTCCATTGTAGATCCTTTTTGGGGGTTAACTACCTTACAGGATCCTGCATATAAAACTGGCTAAACCAGAAAATGAACTACCATGGAGACTATAGGTAAGGCTTAAGAAGCTTCGGTCAGTACAGCTGAAGTATTCAGGGTTGCTCGCACACACCAAGCTGCAATAGGAACCTACGCAACCGTTGGTGCATGCTTGCTTAAAGGATCATGGGACTTAGTAAATAGGGTTATAATTACGGTAACTCTACTTATAACTACTTATAACCCCAATTAAGGAACTTATAACCTTACTTACTAAGTCCCATGATCCTCCAAGTACCGGTTAGGCCTGAAGCTTCAACCCGCCCTCCCCGCCCCGCTCCCGACAACAACCCAAACAACGAACACTTTAAAATTCCTTACCCTAACACTCCAAGTATACAAATAGTACCTACTTTGGGGTCTAAAGTCTATAAATGGTACCTACTTTGGGCTATTTGGAGCCTTAGGGTTAGGGCTAGGGCTAGCGCCGCTTGGTAATTCGGAGCTGGGACTCAGGGCACTTTGGGTTCAGGGCCTGGCGTTCGAGTTAACGGCAGACGCTGATAAACTCAACGGTCAGTGCCAGTGCCACCGATGTATGTTTACGAAAGGACGTGACCAAAAGGTGAACGTCAAATTTCTATACATTGGCTGAAGCGATTTCAACTCAAAAACCTAAAAGCTACCGTCCTCGAGAATCCGACAGTCCTCAACCCGAAGTCAGCAGTCCCAGACTGCAAACAATTCTACTCGGTGACCCAGCACGCAATGAATAGTGCTACATGTAGCAGCAATCCTATCTGCAACAGCTTCAGAGAACGAATATGTGAGAGAAAGCTGAGATAACCATAGACCCTAAACCCTAAACTCTAAACCCCTAAACCCTAAACCCCTAAACCCTAAACCCCTAAACCCTAAACCCCTAAACCCTAAACTAAAAACCCCTAAACTCTAAACCCTAAACCTCTTTACCTTATATATTTAAACCCTAATAGATTCGTCGGCGAAGTCAACCCGACCCTGACAAATTCGTCGGCAAAGGCAAATTTTGCCTTCGCCGACGAATTCTTCAAGGTCGGGGGGGGGCACCTTCGTCGGCAAA
>BGNK01003325.1:13463-36106 GCA_003297005.1 Symbiodinium sp. clade A Y106 | reverse complement strand
GCTTAGGGCTTAGGGTTTAGGGCTTAGGGCTTAGGGTTTAGGGCTTAGGGCTTAGGGTTTAGGGCTTAGGGCTTAGGGTTTAGGGCTTAGGTCTTAGGGTTTAGAGCTTAGGGCGGTTTAGGGCTTAGGTCTTAGGGTTTAGAGCTTAGGGCTTAGGGTTTAGAGCTTAGGGTTTAGAGCTTAGGGTTTAGGGCTTAGGGTTTAGGGCTTAGGGCTGGCTTAGGGCTTTAGAAGGTTCCAGGGAGGGGAGGGGATATGCTGGGCTTCTTAGGGTCTAATATATGAAGCTGTTAATCATACTGTAGTGGAAATGTGAAACTGAACTGTATGTAATGGAGAAACTTTTTATAGCTCAATGTTATGGGATTCTTTGGGTGGGTGGGTGTTATGTCAAGGTCTTAACACTCCTGTGCACAAAACTGCTCGAACCGGAGCTGCTGAACTCTAAACCCTAAACCCTAAACCTAAACCCTAAACCCTAAACTCTATAAACCCTATAAGCCCTGGCGGTCCGCCAGGGCTGCTGTCGCCGCAGTGAGGTCGCGCTCGGAAATAGCGGCGCGTGCTTTGGCCTCCAAAGGCTTCCGTGTATTTGGGGTTTCAAAGTTTAGAGTTTAGGGTTTCAGGGTTTAGGGTTTAGGGTTCTTGGCTGACTTCTGAACCCCTCCTAAGATTTAAACTTTTAGCCCCTTTATTAATATTCATATAGAAACCCAAGAAGTTAAAGTCTTAACAAGCCAACCAGAAGAACGCCGAGGGTTGAGGTTTAGGGCAGCCTAATTAGAGCTTGGGGTTTAGGGGTTTAGGGTTTAGGGGTTCGGGTTTAGAGTTTAGGGGTTTAGGGTTTAGGGCCTAGGGTTGAGGTTTATTGCAGCCCAGAGCCCGAAACTGCCCACAGACATGGCTGCAAATCCTTTTTCATGGGGGGAGTTACAGGCGGCTATGCGCACGGTTTAGGGTTTAGGGTTCAGGTCAGGTTTAAAGTTCAAGCCAAGTAGTGCGATATTGATATGGACGGCGGCCGGTACTGGAACATCCTCTTGTCTAGGTGTTCACCAGGTTCCTTGCTCATCCTTGGCACAACCCACCCTAAATTTGATAAGGCCTCCTGGAACCGTTCCCACCCATAAGTGGGCCGAGCAATAAAGATGCCCGGCACGCTTGACGCCCGAACCAAGCACCCATACATTGGGCCCAAAGTACCTATATAGGGAGTACTTTAAGGACAATGTATATACTATTTGGGTACATGGACCCTTAGGGTAGGGTCTAAGCAACATGGAGAATAGTCGAATACAGAACCGATGCGGGCTGTTAACAGAAGCGTCGTAAATCCCGTGTAGATCCTGTATACCAAACCCTAAAACCCTGAGGTTTGTTAGGCTCTAAACCCGGAAACCCTGCATAACCCTAAACCGTGAACCCTATACGAAACACCAGCCCTATACAAAACCCTGAACTTTGCACTAAACCCTAAACCCTACCTAAACCCCCAAAAGTAAGTAACATCATGGCCCAACACCTAAAAAAAGGCGAGTATTTCACGTAGTTGTGGGGTCCAGATCTACCTTAACCTGCCAAACCCTACTTTTCTGCAGGTTCTTATTATTAACCCTAATATGGAATAATTCATAGGGACCCTACAAAAAATAGGCTTTAGTAGGTTAACGGCCCCTATATTATACTACCCTTCTAATACCCTTTTAGTATCGCTTAAAGGGGCCCTTTACAGGAGCCCTTTAAGAAACCCTTTAGGCCCCTATATGGTACACTGGTAATATAGGGCCTAATAATTAGAGTAGGGTTTTCGAATATATTATACTATAATCATAATAAGGAGCCCTCAAAAGCAACGCTAATAAACAAATTTAACGTCTCTCTAAGTATGGTATACACTGGGCCTCATATCCTTGTAAGAGCCCTGATAGTAGCCCTTCTATATCCTTTTAAAGGAACCCTATTCTAATAGTACCCTAAGCCCCACACTGTACACTGCCCCTAAGTAGTATACTGGGCCCTTATAATCATAGTTACCCTTATAGAGGAACTCTTCATAGGAAGGGGCCCAACCCTAAACCCTAAAACGAAACTATTAAGGCCCCTGTAAGTAGGGTCTACACTCGGCCTCGAGGTCGGCAAGCAGCTCCTGCCGCTGTCGTTCGCGCTCCCCGGCTGGGTCCTGGACAAAGCGTTTGGCAGCCACATACCTGGGCTCTGTTTAGGGTTTCTGTAAGGTTCATCTATGAGGCTATAAGGGAGTTAGAACCATCATATCTGGGCTCTGTAAGGGTTCTTATAAGGTTCTATTATCGTTCTTATAAGGTTCTAATATGGTTTCTATAAGGTTCTACTATGAAGCACATACCTGGGCTCTGTCGAGGGTTTAGGGTTTAGGGGTTTAGGGGTTTAGGGTTTAGGTTCAGGGTTCCACGAGGGTTTCTATAAGGTTCTACTAGGAGGCTATAAAGGGAGTTTTAACGATCAGAATGGTTAAGAAAAGCCTTGGGGCTTTGGGGCTTTAGCGCTTTGCGGCTCTCTGAGGGCGTTCCTGGAAGGATTACGGGCACCAAAGTACGCACAGCTTGCCAAAGCCCGGCCACGGACCCCCTTGCTCCGAAGGTTCCAGGGGTTTAGGGTTTAGGGGTTTAGGGGTGTAGGGGTTGAGGGGTTTAGGGGTTTACGAGTACCTTATCCAAACCCCATAGAACCTTGATAGAACCTTGAGCCTGAACCCTGAACCTAACCCCTAGACTTCTACCCCGAGAATTCTGAATACTCAACCCTAAACCCCTAAACCCTAAACCCTATAACTCTAACCCCGAAACCCTAAACCCCTAAACCCCTAGACCCTTCCTTAAACCCTTAAAACCCTACTTGGAGATTCATGGGTAGTTATAAGTGGGGTTATAAGTCCCCGAATATATAGGTTATAAGTATAGTTACCCTACTTATAACCCTATTTATAACTACCCTTGAACCTCCAAGTAGACCCCAAAACCCTAAGCTTGGCATTGAAAGCCCAACCCCAAGCGAAGATGGCTGAGCAGCTCCGCCGCGCTCTCCAGCTCCTATGGGGGTCTGGATTGAAATTGAATTTATTTCTTGGGCTTCGGGGTTTAGGGTTTAGGGTTGGGCTTTGGGGTTTAAGGTTCGGGGCTAGACTTTATGGTTTAAGGCAGTTTAAGGTTTAATATCAGTTTCTTGTTGCTTTCTTTCTCGGGGTGGTCTTCATGGAAAAGAACTTGCTATCTAGGGACTATACCAACTTTCGGTATTCGCTGCAACGACCAAATCCCTACATGTTTCTAACGTAACTGGGTACTCAAGGTTTAGGTTGTCTACATCTGAGTGGAATAGCTGTAGGGTTTAGAGTCGTGGCGGTCGCAGAAATCGTAATTGTCAGAAGTAGTAGCAGTAGCCGCGTACTGGTGTTCTGTGGTTTAGGGTTAAGAAGGCATTTGCTTTTTTAATTGGCAGTTATTTCGTAGATAGCTTCCTTTTTTTGTTACAGGTACCACCTTGCGGGTAGGGTATACAAGGTTCGCAGACGCTCTCACCATTGCTTCTGCCGTCCTATGCTGTTCAAAAGGTCAAGCTGGTTGCACTAGAGAAGTGGTTCCTATCTAGAGGAAACATATCTTCGAGTCGATGAACTTGATAAACTTGAGCATCAAGCCCTCAAAACCCTCACCTCACGAAGCAGTGTAGAACCCTTAAGGAAGCTCTCAAATTAGCACTCCAGAAGCCAAGCTCCTTACCCTAAAGCGTCTGAATCCCGTAAAACCCTAAAGCCCCGGAACGCAACAAACCCCAGACAACAAACCCTAAATCCCAAACCCTAAGAAACCCGAACAATTTCCTTGATTTTCGCCAGCATGGGCCCCTTCTGCTTCTTCGAGGTCTTCTTCGACTCGGCAGTGAGCTTCCTGGGCCAAGGGCTTGGGTCCGGGTCTCATGGGGGTTACCTGGAGGCTCATACCCTACCCAGTTTTTAGGGCGCCTACTTTTTAAGATAACAAGTCCTAATCATAAAACTAGGTATCCTAAAAAAGGGGTAGGGTATGAGCCTCTAGGTAGGCTTCAGGGCTTTAGGGGCTTATGGCTTTAGGGAAACTTTCGACCTTTTGGACTTTGGGTTTAGTTTAGGCTCTAGGGTGAAGGGGTTTACGACTTTTGGAGTTGTGTTTACGACTTTGGGGGTTTTAAGGTTTGGGCATGGCTGGTGCTTGCACGGGTTCAGGGTCAAAAAGTGCTTCGGGTTGATGGCCGAGGGCTTAGAATCATAAAAGGCCGATGTGCAAGCAATGCAAGCCTTCCACTAAGGGTAGGACCGGTAACTGGCCCTTAAATCCTACATACAGGGCATGTCTAAAAATAGACGTTCGTGACGTTCGTGGTTTGAGGTTTGTCACAAACCCTCATGTCCCATAGTCGATGATCCCTCATCTTAGGAATCTCAAGATGGAGCTCGACTAGTGTCTCGCTTCTCACAGCAAGATTTCCCTCAATGCCCAGATTCCTGCGTGGTGTGTTATACTGTCTTCCAGTCCTTATAAGCCATTTCTGACCAGGGCAAGCATAGTTATCCTAAACCCTAAACCCATGATAGAGGTATGTTGGATGCCGTGGCGATTGAAATCACTGGGCTCATTTAGTATAGCAATACTAGGGTAGTTCTCTACATTAGGGTCCCCTAGTCAGTCCTCAAAGTAGTACGGCACCCTTGTAAAAAGGACACTAAAAGGGATTCTAGTTTAGAGAACTATCCACTAGTAGAATATCCACCCCAATAGCCTTCGGGGCCTTTTCTGGGGGGTTGGAAGTTCCTGGAAGCCTATCTTGAATCCTGAACCCTAAAATTCTCAAGTTTAGAGTTGAGGGGTTTAGGGTTAAGGGGTTTAGGGGTTCAGGGTTTAGAGGCTTCAGGGTTTTAGGGTTGAAGGGCCCCAAAGCCTTACATCCTGAACCTTTTCTTGTCCTCGAAACCTAAATTATTAACCCCAAAACCCCAGACACTCCCTAAACCCTAAACTTACAGCTTGGTATGTAGCTTTCGGGTTTGATGTGTGCTTACGGTGTATCGGTCTTAGGTCTCCCAGTGGTCCAGGTTTAAGGTCTACGGGTTTAGGGTTTGGTTGCGTAGGGTTGAGGGGTTTAGAGTTTAGGGATTTAGGATTTAGGGATTTAGGGATTTGGGATTTAGGGATTTAGGGATTTAGGGCTTCGTTCCTGCAACCCTAAACTCTGCGCTAAACCCAAGTATCCTACGCTTGCTGCAAAGTTGCTTTGACCTCGACCCGTCAAGGATCCCGAACGTGGAAGCCAAGAAGCAATCCGCCGAGGCCGCAGGCCCAGGCGTATTGGGGGTTAACTCCCTGCATCCCCACCCGCTTTTTTGCATTCATTTNCCCTCCCCCCCTTGCCCCGTCCTTGCCCCCCTCCCTCCCACTTCTGCTGCATCCGCTCTGCTGTGCTGGTCTCCGGCAAGCCGAGGCGGGAGGCGTAGCGTTAAAATTTAACACCCTAACCCTGAAACCTAAACCCCCCAACCGCAGGCCATAACACGCCAATTTCTGGAGGGATCCCTTTTTTGGAGCCTCTTGATGGGTTCAGGGACTGTCTGTATCATGTGTCTTGAAGACCTTCACGCCGTCATGCATTTGCTGTAAAGCGGTGGGTTACTCGCATTTTGTGTGTGTGTCTGTAAGGGTTCCACTTTGAGGTATCTGTAACCCTAAACCCTAAACCCTATAAACCCAAAACCCTAAACCGTGGCTCTCGACGACCAACCCTTTCAATGAGGGCTAAATGCCCGTTATTTGGGGCCACATACCCCTATTTGAGGGCACAAGGAGGGTCCTGGTATATGACCAGTTTTATGGTTGGGATGATAAACAAAGTTGGTTAAACATAAAAGGAACTGCCATGGAGACTGCACATAAAGCCTAAACCGCCTTACCGTAAATCTCCCCCTGAAAACCTTCTAACTTAAAGCTCCGACCCTGCGACTCCATAGCCATAAGCCCTGCAGAGGGGTTCAGAAAACAGGGACCTACGGAAGAATCCTAAAAAATCATGACCCCCGCTGCAAGACACCATTATGCAAGAAGAACCTACCCCATACCTTACACCGCTTGTACACAAGAACCTACCCCATGCCTCAATCTCTTTAGAAACCGAAGGCGTATCCCACAGCTTAGGCAGCACAGCTGCGCTATCTCCTCCTCGGCAGCGGCGACGATCTTCTTCGCCTCTTTGAGATCCTCCACACTTTGGTTCAGGGGTTTTGGGTTTAGGATTTAACGTTTAAGATTTAGGGTTTAGGGTCTAGTCTAGTGTTTAGGTTTGCCTATAGCCTCCATTGTAGTCCCATTTTTGGTTCAACCAATTTTATATGTAGGATCCTGCACAACCCCCAAAACGGAACGACAATGGAGACTAGATGTAGGGCTTAGTATAGGTGCTTAGGGTTCAGTGTTTTAGGGGTTTAGGGTTTGGGGATTTGAGTTTCAGGGGTTTAGGGGCTTAGGGGTTTTGGGTTGGGGTTTAAGCGTTTAGGGGTTCAGGGTTTAGGCATTTAGAGGTTCGGGGTTTAGGGGAGAGTTTCAAGTTTCTGCATAGCGCTGTTGCAAGGGCATGGTAAGGATTCGGGTTTCAGGTGCGTTTTATTCGGTGGGGGTGGTGTGGGCGGCACGCATTGGAGGCCCGAATACTTCGCCTTTAGGTTTTAGGGAACTCCTCATAGGGCAAAAGCCGAGTAGGATTCAGGGCCTGGGGTTGAAAACACAGGGGTTCAAACAGGTATATTGCGGAAATCTAGAGACCAGTCAATCAAGCCTTTGCCCTCACGCCCCGACTGCCGATTATATAATCATATACCAGATACTACCTTAGTTGCTGAGTTCATAAGCCCCAAAAAGTGTACACATAGTGGTAGTATCATCCCAAGAAGTGTAAAGTGTATCCACTCAGCTACTTAGGATTAATCATATACCACATACTATAACCTACATTGACACTATCGCAATCCAGGTGCCTGATTAATTAATGGGGATTAGTAGGATACTTTGCAATCAGAAGGACCTTACGTCCTTATGACCCCCTGTAGTGGAACCGTCGGTGTCATTGATGCTGGGCGCACGTCTCTGAAGCGCGTTCACTGTGCCCGTCCACTCCGCCGGGACCCTTCGTCAAAGCGGCCATGGCCGACAGAGTCACCGGCCCAGGCAGCCAATGACCTTCTGCCTGCAGCCAAGTTCTTACCGCTGTCACCTCCGTCCATGCCTGCAGAGCAACAATTTTCGGGGTTTTGGGTTTAGGGATTACTATAGTTAAACAACTCCTACTGTCAACAACAACCTTAGCAAAAGTTCAACATGTGTTGCCTCTGTTTGCCCGGCAGATGTACGCAAACGCAGCAGTCGGCGACACCGGGCCTGCGTAAAGGGACTCCCAACCATTGGGCACCTCGAACCCTCCGAGTATACACATATCATACTAACCTTGTGAGCGGAACCCTGAACTCTCACATGCCCTAAACTTTGACCCTTGCCTGTACTACTGAACACGAAGAACCCTGTTCGTAAACTCTAAGACCCCAAACCCCAAACCCTTCTGCTTAGTTGCTGAGTTCATAAGCCCAAAAAAGTGTACACTTTTAGTTTTATAGTGGGTAATATTGTCCAAAAAAGTGTAAAGTGTATCCACTCAGCTACTGAGCTCCTGGTTGGAACCGAACTCAAAGTCGGGTTTAGGGTTTAGGGTTACTAAGTCTGACAGAGCCCAGGGAAATACTCTTTGATCCTCGTCTTCGATTCCCAGCTGGCTCGCCAAAGCCTCGCGCTCCTCCGGTCTGCGAAAGCTGCAAAGGCTCAGGGCAAACCTATGACTATAGGGTTTAGGGTTTAGGGGTTTAGGGGTTTAGGGGTTTAGGGTGTTACCTGGACCCCAAAAGTATGTAGAATAATAGCCTTTTAGAGATGTTGGGCCCTTTGTTTTACCTACCTTTGGGGGGTTTAGGTATTAATTTTTCAAGGCTACCATACTATTTTGGGGCGACAGCCTAAGACTACCGTTCTGCAGGGTGTGGGCTTAGAGTTTAGACTTTAAGGTCTGGAGTTTGAGGCTTAGTTTAAGACGTCAGGGTGTTAGGTTTAGGCTTTCAGGGTTTTCATTGTGGCAGTCCTAGACAGTAGTACCGTAAGCTTACTACAATTTGCAAACACTTTCACGGCCAGGGTACCTGTGTAGTGTATACCTTGAGCCCAACTTACCACAGGGCAACTCGCTCAAGGTCGTCTGATTTTGCGTAGAGTATTGACCCACGAAGGCCCTCGCACGGCTTAATTTGTTTGGCCTTTAGCAGGACAAGACACTACGGTACCCATACCTGATACTGCCGACAGTAGCCTTTGTGCTCACATAGGATTTCCGGGTGCAGGGTTGCGGATCTGCAACCTTTTTCCGGCCACGTCTTGGCGAAGCAGCAAGCGATGGACAGACTTCATCAGCATTCGTGAAGCAACTGGCCCTCTTCCAAAAACCCACGATTCCCTCCACTCTAAACCCCAGATCCCAAAGCAGCTCAAGCGAACCCCTAAACCCTACCCTTTTTGCAAGTGGGCTTGGGACCCGAAACCCCGAAACCCTAAAACCAACTTCGGCAGCAAAGAAAGCTCCTCGGGTTGGAGGCCGATTCCCTCCACCTGATTGTGGCTCTCCCTATAGTCTCCATCGTAGTTCCTTTTTTGGTTTAACCAATTTTATATGTAGGATCCTATAAGGTAACCCGAAGAAAGGAACTACAATGGAGACTATAGGTCTAACTTAAGGTTTAGGGTTTTAGCGTCCTTTTTATATGGCTGCCGTACTAGTTCGGGAAACAAAAAAGGGACCCTGATCTAGAGACCTACCCACCTGAGCTCTTGAGGTTTCGGGGTTTCAGGCTTTTGAGGTCCAGGCGCTTGGGTTTCCAACTTCCGTCTTGCTCTTATGATCTCTTGGGTCAGAAACGAAAACGCAAGCATTCGTGTCAATGCACGCATGCTTGTACATTGTCCTTGGTTTTTCTCTGCTGATCTTACATCTCACCATACCCGCTACTCGTCGGCGGTATGACTACTGTTGGCACGAGTCGTCTACTCACAATACTACAGCCACGGCATTACCAGTGTCCGTATGTTAGTTGTTTTGTTCGGGGCACTTCTCGTCGAAAGTGCGGCTTTACTTCTGTTGCCGTATGCTACGAAATGCCATTTTACCTATACGCCCTGAACACTGCAAAGCGGAGCATGCCCCACGCGGTCATGTCACAAAGCCATGAAAAACTCGTAATGTCATAGTCTGAATTCTGAATCCTAAGGCCTGGAGGTTTAAAGCATGCAGGTGCGGCTAAACTTTGCGCGGGCCACCAGGAACAGTCAGGTTGAAGCAGGACCTAGAAAAGCCTAAACCCAAAACCTTAAACCAAAACGTTGCAAAACCCCAATTCAATACCTGAACCCAAACGCCCATTTCGATACTCTAACACCTCGAAACCCTAAACCCTAGACCCTTATCCCTGAACCCTAACCCCTACACCCTAATACCTCAACCCTAAACCCATGCAATGTAAACTCGAAACCCCAAACCGCCGCCCCAAGCCCTAGAAATGATCTGAGCTTGAGGCTCCTGGGACTTCGGATCCTCTTTTAGAAAGACTAGTCCATGGTTGGGATAGGATTAAAATTGTAATTTTTTATACCTTATTGGCTTTAAGTACGCATAAAAATGTAAAATGTTACCCAACTATGACAAAGAAGAGGTCCTGCTTTTTGCGTAGGGTTTCTGGATTTAGGGTTCATGGGTTTAGGGTTTGTAAGGGTTGGGAGTTAGGGTGTGTATTATGCTTTTCGTGTATAGCATGGGTTTAGGGGTTAGGATTAGGGTTTATCGGCTTTTTGTGGCCACCTACTCATATAGAATTGAACGCAACCTCCCTGTAAGGGGACAGGTTTCAATGCTTCGAGTTTATGGTCTCCGCTGGTCTCTAAAATGAGCCCTCAACCCTTAACCCCAAGCCCCTAAACCCTAAAGGCCCTAAACCCTTAAAGGAACCCCTTCAAGGAGCCCTTTAAAGGAACCTTAAACCCCCTAGGTTTCCCCTTTAACGGAGCCCTGCAAGGCCCCTAAACCCTAAACCCTTAAACTCTAAACGGCCGGGAGGCAAAGTCGTCAAAAAACTCAACGACTTCCTCCAAGAGCTCCGCGCCCTGCTCGGCGCACCACTCCTTCGGTAGTTGCTTTTCTCTTGCGTTGTTCTTTTTGTTTTAATTAGTCAGGGGATTTAGGGTTTCGGGCATTAGGGTCATAATATGACAAAAGTTTTCTTGCGACATGAAAGCGGCAATAACCCATCAGATTTCCACTTAACAGCTGCAAACCCTTACAATGCCCAAAACCTAAACCCTAAACCCTAAAACCCTAAACCCTGAAGCCCTAAAGGCCCTAAAGCCTGAACCAATCCCCAAAGTTTCCCGAAGTGAGCCCTGCAACCCCCGAACTCCTAGTGAAACCCTCAGCCCGAACCCTTAATCCAAAACCCTAAACAACTAAACCCCCAAACCCCTAAACCCCTAAACCCTGAACCCTAAACCCTAAGCCTAAACCCCTAAACCCCAACCCCTAAACCCTAACCCTAAACCCTAACCCTAAACCCTAACCCTAAACCACTAAACCCTAAACCCTAAACCCCACACCGCCAAACGAGCGCGGGTCCTCTGCCACCTGCACGTACTGACTCAAGCCGGCTTCCTGCAGGACTATGGCACTGTAGGGTTTATGGCTTGGGGGGGTTACGGGTTTAAGTCTTTAGGGGTTCAGGCATTTATTCTTTATATATATATATATATATATCATATATGTTTATGTGTATATGTATATATATATATATACATGTATATATCATGCGTATATATATATATATATATATATTATACACGGCTATGTAGGTATAGTATGCACGGACTCACACGGCTTCTGGGGCTCAAGGATGGAGGTTCAGGGCTTAGGCTGTTAGCTGTACCTTTCTTTCCGAGGGTTCGCATCATACGCTGGATTCAGGGTTTGGGGTTTTGGGGTTCCGGGTCAAGGTATTTCATTAAGGCTTTAGGGTCTTCGCGTTGACCTTGTTGAGACGCTTGGGGCTTTCAGGTCGCGGCCCACGCGTGACACAGCAACACCTGTGTCCACGAACGCTGTTGGGGCTGAAAAACAACAAGAACGACTGTGCAGGGCTTATACATGTTCACGAATTTCTGGGGTGTAAGTTTAGGGTTTAGGGCTGGGTGAACATGTTCCGGTTCGATCCTCATGGAGTAATGTACATGATCCGAGAAGATACTGCCGGAACGTGCAGGCGTTTCCAAACGCATTGCGCGGAGGTCTACCGGCTGCCTGCCTCTCGCGGTCCAATCTCGCCCATTCGGCTCGCTCTGCCGGGGTCGCGGAGTCTGCAATGCTGGGCGGAGAAGAAGACGCCTCCATGCCGTTCTCAGCAGCCACAAGGAACCAGTCGCCTTCCGTACTGTAGGAGCCTTAATAACCTTAATATGGTTTGGGGCCTATACTATATTTATAATAACCCTATTCTAATTATTAAGGCCCTATATTATAGAACCCTTATAGATCCCATATAATTAGAGCTCTTTAGGAATCCTTTGAAGGTTCCTTTGAGGGGTGCCTTTGAGGGTTCTGTGAGGGTTCTATACGGGGTTTAGGGTTTGAGGGTCCAAGCACCCAAATACTATATAGGTACTTTGGGGCCAAAGTACATACTGGGTACATAGACCCTTATAGGCTTCTGTAGTTACACTTATGCTATAAAAGACTTGCAGAACCCGATTCTATGAATGAAGGCAGCTACTAAGCCCTGGCGGACTCCGAAGACTACGTATTCAGGCTCAGGGGAGTTTGGGTTTCATTACCCGGAGGGTCTAGGGTTTAGGGTGTCTATGTACCCAAACAGTATATTATATACTTTGAGCCTAAAGTACCATATAGGGAGCACTATAAGGCCAAGGTATACACTAGTTGGGTACATGGACCCGTGGGGGTATATGCCATTATGGCTTCGGGCTTTGCGCAGACTCAAACATGCAGTCAACTAAGCAGAGTTCGATTCGAGCAATGCTCCTTCAGCTGTAATAGCGTTAATAGAGTTCCTGCCTACGGGTTTACCTAGAGGCTCATACCCTACCCCTTTTTTTAGGGCACCTGTTTTTTCAGATAACAGATCCTGACCATAAAAACTAGGTATCCTAAAATAAGGGGTAGTAGGTATGAGCCTCTAGGTAGACCTAAACCCTAAACCCTAAATCCAAGAAAAAGGAGGAGGGTATGAGCCTCTAGGTAGAGTTTAGGGTTTAGGGTTGAAGCTCGAACACGAAATATAAATGGGAGTTGATCAAAATTATGGGCCCCTTTTGTCCCCTAAACAATAAGGAATATACGATGATACAAAGACCCCAAAAGGGCCCATAATTCTGATCAGCCCCCAAATTTCTGGAGATCTCTGAGCCGCCACAGAACACGTCCGAACATCCTCAGAGATCCAAAAGATAAACCGCTGAAACCTGAAAAAACGTAGGAAGACCTGAATCTCCTAATATAGGGGCCTTAACAATGAGAATAGTTTTTTGGGGCCCTTTATACTGTACTTATAATTGATAAGGACCTCCCCCCCAAAAAAAAGAATAATATTGGTAATTACCTGCAAACTAAACTCTGAACCTTTTGGCGCCCCATGAACCTCCAACGAAAACCCCTCCACCAAAGCCTATAGAACATCATGCAACCTGTTTGCGAAGCTCTTGCATATGCAGTGCGGAAGACATCTTGAAAGCCCTATTCTTGCAAAACAATCGAGAGAAAACCCCATCCTCGCGCCAAAAAACCACACGCGCCCTGGAGGGTCCAAGTACTCCCCAGAGAGCCCAATACCCCTTAATTAAGGAATATGGCTTAAACTATATAGGGCTTCATATTATGATTTAAGCTATATTCCTGAATTAAGGGGTATTGGGCTCTCTGGGTCCCTATTATAGGACTGTAGGGCCGAGTTTCCGAAAATTAGGGGTACCGTATTTTGGGGTCCTTATAATAAGGATCCTACTATTTAGAGTACTATATTAGGGTCCCCTATTTTCTGAAACTCCCATATCTGGCCCGGTAAGGGTTCTATTACCATGCATTTCGGAAACTCCCAGCTCAACCCTTAGAGATGGCCTGGAGGGCGGCTGCAAGGTCGGCTAAGCCGCCTTCCTCGGCCGGCGCCTCCTCTGCCGTCGCCTCCTCACGGATTTAGGGTTTGAGGCTAATCGGTTTAGGGTTTAGGGTTTGGGGTTCCCAGAGAGCCCAATACCCCCTAATTAAGGAATATAGCTTAAATCATAATATGAAGCCCTATATAATTTAAGCCATATTCCTTAATTAAGGGGTATTGGGTTCTCTGGGTTTAGGGGTTCAAGTTAAGAAGGTCTGGGGTTTAGGGTTTAGGGTTCACGGCAGCTGCAGGATCCGAGTTGTGAAGGTCATAAAGTTAGGGCTGGACTCGTCTATAAGGGTTTCTGGAGGCTTTTGCGGTTTCAGGGGTTTGGGCATTTGGGTGGTTCTCAAAATTATGATCCCTTTTTGGGTGCCGTACTATATTAGGGACCCAAACAGGACCATAATTTTGAGAACCACGCATTTGGGCCCAGAGAGCCCAATACCCTTTAATTAAGGAATATGGCTTAAATCATAATATGAAGCCCTATATGATTTAAGCCATATTCCTTAATTAAGGGATGCTGGAGTCCCCTAAACCCTAAACCCTATAGATCCCTTAAAGGATCCCTTAAAGGAACCCCTAAGTATATTCCTTAATTAAGGGGTATTGGGCTCTCTGGGGGGTTCAGGGGTTGTTGCTTGTCGGGCTGTTGAGGTTCGGGTTTAGGGTTTAGGAACCCACGGAGCCCCAGGGGCCCCTTAATTAAGGAATATACCTGGGGGTTCCTTTAAGGGATCCTTTAAGGGATCTATAGGGTTTAGGGTTTAGGGGACTCCAGCATCCCTGAATTAAGGAATATGGCTTAAATTATATAGGGCTTCATATTATGATTTAAGCTTTCTTCCTTAATTAGGGGGTCTTGGGCTCTCTGGGAACTTACGGGCGAGGGTTTAGGCGGTTTAGGGTTTCACGCTTCAATTGGCGGTTTGGGTTTTTCGGGTGTAGTACCCTTACGGTTGATGGACAAAATCCTGCATGACCCATAATAAGGAATATACCATAATTCCCATAGTTTAGGGTCCTTAGGGTCATGCAGGATTTTGTCCATCAGCCGTATCACGTACGAACACCCCAAGGGTAGGACCCCAACTTAAAACTCTGGCCTGGGATACAGTCATAGTCTTCATGGGAGTTTCCGAAAATAGGGGACCCTAACATAGCACCCTAGATAGTAGGACCCTTATTATACGGTCCCCAGAATAAGGTATCCCCAATTTTCGGAAACTCCTTCATGTCTAACCGGAATAGCAGTACAGTAGAAGCCAGAAAGTTGGAACATGGCTTTAGGAGGATTAGTGCTAGGATCTCTTATACTTTACCTTAAAGGCATGAGGATAATGACGTTCCAACTTTCAGGCTTCTACTGTAAGAGTAGTCATAATAGTCTGCACCTCAGGCGGCGCTTCCTTCGGGGCAGCAGGTGCGACCTGCGCTGTGTGTGGGGTGTGAGAAACCTTGGCCGCATTCCTTGTCGCATCTTTTGGATGCATACAAGTAAGTATGACTTGTAACTTGTACTCAGAGAGCCCAATACCCCTTAATTAAGGAATATAGCTTAAATCATACTGTAAAGCCCTGTATATAATTTAAGCCATATTCCTTAATTGAGGGGTATTGGGTTCTCTGGGTAACAACCCTGAAACAAGATGTAATAAATATTGGCAATGGTGATACTTAGTATTGGGGCTCCCCCGTCATGATTGCTGCAAAAGCTGGATTTCATCGTGCAGGGCCGTCGAAACATTCATGTAAGGTGTGTGCAAGTTGTCCTTGCCATGAATGTTGTCTAGACGGCTTGTGAAGGAACTGGGCATGCCGCGGCAGGTGATGAACGATGGCAGTCGGAGCTGTCCCTAAACCTTCAACCGTAAGCCAAAACCCACAGCTATTTCGGAACATGGCGCAGGCAGAGTCCAATGGCTGCTGAAACCACCTGCAGCCCTAGTCTAGAGTTTATTGTGTTTGCAACAAACACCGAAAATGTATTGAAAAAAAACATAACTAAACCCTAAGCCCCAAAACCATCAACCCCCTATGAACCCCAGTGGCATGCCTGCGCTTCCTCCTCTGCTTCGATTTCGGCCACCTCGCTCACCGGAGAGCTAGCGGCTGCTGCAGCAGCCGGCGGCGTCGCCTTCGCAGCTGCGAGCTCGGCCTCTCCAGAGACTTAAAGCTCGAGATTTAAGGCTTAGGGGTTTAGGGGTTTAGGGATTTCGGGTTTAAAGGCTTAGGGTTTAGTATAGGGCCTATGTAATATGTAATTCTCTATAAACCTCAGGTTTGAAGGCTATCGGGCCAAAGACCAAATAGAGCTGTTAGGCGACTTTAGCGTTGATCCGAAGGACATATAGTCCAAAACCGGAGATTCCGAGATTCTGGGTGCGTGCACAGACGGTATGTGCAGACTTCTTGTGTTTGACTGAGTTTCATGCACAGATATGCTGAAAGTATCTGGATAAATATTTAAGGGCCCTTTGGGCTCACACTATGTTTCACAAACGTTCACAAACTTCCACTCGCCAGCTGACATAATTCCTTCATCAACCCACTAAGTCTAGGGTTACTAGAAACTGCAGTTACGCAACCCTGAATATCTCGACCACTCCGAAGACCATCGGCACAAATCACAAGAACAAGAACCTCAACCACAACGACAACCACAATCAACACGCAAATTACGAACACTGAAGATGCTAAGGTTACCTTCCTGCAGCACCTGTGTTGTTGTTCAATCATCTGTTTTTGCGTTTTTAGTTGCCCATTTTGGTTAGGACCCCTTGATTGTATTCCCAACGCCCTGAGCAGCCCCCTCACATTCTGACCTCTGTTAAGGCAAGGGTTGAGTGTTGAGGGCCCACCAAACCACCTACAACCTACAGTACTCCCTAAACCCCGAAGCCTGAAACCCTACAACGCCCTAAGCCTGAACCGTCAGGGTGCGAATCTCTGAAAATCCCCACGGCATCGACGTGCCTTGAGGCGCTCCACTTCGCGGGCAGAACTTGAACCTCAGGCAGCGTTGTTGCATCGCAGTGACAAAAACCCTAAACCCTAAACCCTAAAACCCTAAACCCTAAACCCTAAAACCCTAAAACCCTAAACCCTAAAACCCTAAAACCCTAAAACCCTAAACCCTAAAACCCTAAAACCCTAAACCCTAAACCCTAAACCCTATAAACCCTAAAACCCTAAACCCAACCCTAAAGTATGAGAAGGAGCCAGCCCGGAGGCTGGCCATCTCTCTCGACTCTTTCGGTGTACGTAGGGCCTCTACCCAAAGGCCCCAAAGTAGTTCCTTTTGGGGGGCTCATATTTAGAATTCTATAAGGTACTCCCGACAAGGAACTACTTTGGGGCCTTTGGGTAGCCTTGTGATGGAAGCTGATCTTTTGGGGTTGTGAACAATTTTACGCCAGACCACCTGCTCAGATTGCGTGGGTCTCAAACTCAAACCGTCAACCCTAACGCCGACTCTAAAACCGAAGCTCGAAACCCCTACCCTTAATCACAGCCTTAATCCCGTATAGTATACTAATACCGTAAGCCGTACGCCGTGAACTCAAGCCACGTATGTAGCACGCTAAACCTAACGCCCATGCCTCAATGGTAGAACAAACATGCATGTCTTATACCACAAACCTCCAAACCTAATCTGATCTCGACCCGAACACTCTGATCAACATCTGGAAGCTTCCGAAAACAAGGGGTACCTTATCTTGGGTTCCTTATAATAAGGATCCTACTACTTAGGGTACTATATTAGGGTCCCCTACTTTCGGATCCCTCCATTCACTATACTGCACGGGGCCTTCTGCTAAAGCCTCACCTCGTCAACGTTTACCAGGACCCCCCAAGTACCCCTTAATAGAGCCCTTATGGTCCTTAATAGTGGGTATTTAGGGTATATTAAAGGGTAGTTGGGGGGTCTAGGTAAACCCCTGAAGCCTAAACCGCCAAATCCCTAAAGATCTACACCATTTTCCAAACCACAATAAACCTCAAACCTTAGAGCCCTTTAGCCTCATGAGCTCATGCTTGAAACTCCGATCCCTCTACTGCGAGAGGCCCCACAGGACTCCTCTATGCAGGAATATAATCGAGTATACAAGAAGGCTGAAACACACGTTCTGAAATTCATACAAGCCCCAAAAAACGACCTTCGCTAAGGGACCCCGAATTAAACCCTAAGCTCATAAGCCGTAGCTCCTCAAAGACTATCTTAGCCAATAATTAGGTACCTGGGTTCAGGACAAAACGTAGTAAGTAGCCTGGGTTTGTATTTAATTTGGGGAATTCTTATCAATTAAACTCTTGGCATCTTAACCCCTGCGCCTAATTTCCCCTAAACCATAAACCGCCTAAATTCACAATCCCCGAAGCCCTAAGCGTGTAGTCCCCTGAACACTTCTAGGCCCTAAACCCTGAAGGTTTATGTACTCAAATGGTATATACTTTGGGCTCATTGTGCCTATACTATTTGGGTACATGGACCCTTAAACCCTAAACCCTAAAGCCCTTATAGAACCCCTGAAGGCACCCCTTAAAGAAACCCTTTTTGGGTACATGGACCCTTAGGGAAAGCCTTTGCCAGGTTTTTGGGAATCCCCAGAGATTGCTATAGATCCATACTATAGATCCCTTAAAGGAACCCCAGGTATAATCCTTAATTAAGGGGATATTGGAGTCTCTGGGTCTTTTGAGGGCCGAACGCAGCTCCTCGAGCTCGGCCCTTAGCGCATCTGCCTCGGCCGCCGCCGCAGAGTCCTGCAGGGGTTTAGGGATTTAGGGGTGCAGGGTTTAGGGGATACCTTAACCCCGAAAAACCTACTTCCTTAGGGTTCCTTATTATGATTTCCTTACACAAATCCTTAACAAAGATGATTTCCTTTAAAAAAAGCCTTTAAAAAGATTATTTCCTTAAAAAATCTTAAAAAAGATGATTTCCTTAAACAACTCCTTAAAAAGGGTAGGTTCTTCGGGGTTAAGGGAATACTTAATCCAACCGAAGGGTTGAAGGTTTAGGGTATGCTAAACCCACAGACACGCACCCAGAAATTTGTGTATCTGTATATAGTGTATCTATATATATATGCATATATATATATATACATCTCTATATATATATATATATGCACATACACACACACAAATACATGCATACACATATATTACATGTGTATGGATGGACGGATGCATGGATGGATGGATGGATGGATGGATGGATGGAGGGAGGGATGGATGTAGTTATGTCTGTGTATTTATGCACATATATAGGTATGTACAGTGCGTACATAAACACGCAGAATACATACACATGTGTATATATATATATACATACATACATACATACACACACGTGCGCGCACACATAAACACACACACACACATACACACATGCGCGTGAGGTCCTGAGGTCTTGGGCCTTGCTTAGTGTAGGCAATGTAGGTTTCTACATTGTTTTAGGGTCTTGCAAGGCTTTATAAGGCTATGGTCTTGGGTATTTGATGTTAGGGTTTGGCCAAGTATCAAAAGCAAAAGACTCTGGGATCTGCAGTCTATGCCTAGTGCGTTATAGTGTCTTAGGAGATTGCTGTAATTAACTGCTACGGGATACTCCACTTAGACAAATTTTATTTGCGTATATGTACATCCTTATCAGGGCTGCTTTACACAAACTCAGGACTATTCTCAAGAGAATGCGGTTTGGAAGATTAGGGTCATGGTGAGTCATAGCTGCATCGGGCTTAGGGACGGTTGACACCCACAACCTCTTCACACTTCACGGTTTAGGGTTTAAACCTGAGCTCGAACGGCCAGAAGCGCCAAGTAAGTTCCACGGCGTTTGCGAAAACTTCCCGCCTTCGCTTTGCCTTGCTCCTGCCGCAGGTCCTGTCCAGCCCGTTATTCTAGGACGGCCTTTGAGTTCAGGGTTTAATTCGGGGTGCCTTAGTAAGGGTCCTTTCTGGGGCTTGCATGAATTTCAGGAAGTGTTTCAAGTCGTCATAATGGGGGGGTACTATAGATCAAGATCCCTTGAAGTATACTATATACTCAAACCGTAATTAGATGAACTGTGCAGAACCCAAACCCCTTCAAGAACCCATGTATAACTCTTCCAGTAACTTTTATCGTTGTCATCCACCAACCGGAACGGCACCATGCAAAATCGTGGGACGCATCCTTTAGAGATCATAGTCAAGGCGGAATGCTTTGATTGTACACTCTTGCCATGAAACTTCAAATAACCATGAACACAAGACTTACTGCACTAGATGGTCCTACCCTCCCCTCCCCCGACGCCTCAAGGATACTGATCCAAAACCTTCCAACAGAGCCGAAACACAAGAGCCATGAGACATAGAACAGGGCGTTTGTGGGTATGTTATCATACACTCATGAAGGGGAGTGTAATGGGACATTCTGATTACATATAATATATTGAGACCTGTAAATTGTACCCTCAAACCATCAATCCCCAATCTCTAAACCCTAAAGCCCTAAACCCCTGAATCCCTAAACCCCTGAATCCCTAAACCTATGAACCCCGAAACCGCGCAACCCCTCAACCCACGTCCTCCACCTCACTGGCCAGCCGCGACTGCTCCGCCTTCGCCGCTTCCGAGAGACGCTTCTCCTCCTCAAGAGACGACGTCACCTGCAGTGTAGGGCTTAGGGTTCATAGAATTTAGGGTTTTTGGGTTTAGGGTTTAGGGTTAAGGGAAGAGGGTTTAGGGGTTTGTAGTTTAGGGTTTGACAGATTCCTGTAAGTATAAGGCTCTGAGAACTCACATTTGTGGCTCCAGAGGCCAAGCACCATACTGTATGAAGCCCCATCAGCTCAATGGATGTGGTTACCATACCCGGAAGAACCCACAGAGAGGGCGCTTTTACAGAAGTCAAGACAAACATGGAGGATCATTTGCATTTTATCCTAAACCCTATATAGTATAGACCTGCATCAAGTAGAGCCGCAAGGAAGAACCCACAGAGAGGCGCTTTTACAGAAATCAAGACAAACATGGAGGATCATTTGCATTTTATCCTAAACCCTATATAGTATAGACCTGCATCAAGTAGAGCCGCAATGATGCACTTCAACCCTTCAGAATTCTAGGAACCACTCCAGGCAGTGGCACGCACCGAGCTTCTCATTTTCTCCGGCGTTCACTTCGTTTGAGGTTTAGGGTTGTTTTGGTACAAAGCCTGGGATTCTGTGCTTGCTAATCCCTTCCCCTAGTATTACCTCCCCCATCAAAGAAAACTCGTAAAGCTCGGTATTTATAAGGGTGTTCATCTCTACTGTCATCCTGCTCGTGCTCTTGCTCCTGCTCTGGATTTTGCTCCAGCTCCTGCTGCGGCTCTTGCTCCTGGTCTTGCGGGTTTAGGGTTTAGGGCTCCTGAACCCCCTCGTCCAAATTGGGTTGAAACAGGCAGGGATGATATTAGGGGGCGGGGGCAGAATGTGTTGCTAGTGTTACATGGAGGTTCATGGGTATGTAGGGTTATAAGTAGGATAACTATGGTTATCTTTATTATGGGACTTATAACCCCACTTATAACTGCCCATGAACCTCCAAGTAGGGTGGGTGCTTAACTATAGGGGGAAGCGACAAATTGGCTACTTAGGCTCTGACAGAACGTGGTCCTTGTATTACCCCAACGGTCCAAAGAACCCAATAATTAGGTACTCAGCTTTAAGATAATAGTTATGTAGGTTAGGATTTTGGTGAGTATATGATTATTATGTACTTGGACCCTTGTATTATGTATGGACCTGTGCGTGCAATGTGCAAGGGTCCACATCTCCTCTGCGAGGGGATACCTTGCTAGTAAAAGGGATCTTCACATGACAGTAAAGTGACACACCGAAGCTGCAATGTTAGACTTCCGGCGTCACCTGCTCCAACTCCTGTTGCGTCGCCTCTGTCTTGGACCTCTCCTGGCAGCAGTCGCTTGACGTGCATACACACGCACACAGAGAGTCTCTGACTCCCTCCAGGCTTGAAGTACGGTTGATGGACAAAATCCTGCATTACTTTAAGTACCCTAAACTATGGGAATTATGGTATATTCCTTATAATGAGTAATGCAGGATTTTGTCCATCAACAGTAGTACAGCAGGGGCGCAGAACTGCAGAACCAGGACTGAGGTCCGGCTGTGGTAGTCAGTACTGGGTGGGTCATAGGATGTCATAGGTTTTTTTTGGTCGGACTTTCTGGGGTGCGGTTGTCAGTCGCTTCAAATCGCAATGAACTGTTCAGACCCTGAGCCCTGAACTCCAAATGTTCAAGCATCTGTAATGGACAGCATTTTGGGGGGGCCTTACAAGGGCTCCTCTTTAACTGTCAATGACAAATTCAATCTTGTATGATCACTGGGCCCGCTCAAGACTGCCATGATCATTTAGGGTTTAGGAGTTTGGGGTTAGTTGTTTGAGGCAAGTTCGGCGTTTTGGGACTTCCCTAGGAGTGCATGTTCCTACTGGTTTCTCCTGTAAAAGACCGTTAGAACGAGCCCATCCTTTCCGAATAAAACCTAAACTCCAGACCCCCAGTCCCAAGCAAAAACTCAAGCTACCAAATTCGACGAAGGGCCTCGGCGAGCTCGGAGNCTGTAAAAGACCGTTAGAACGAGCCCATCCTTTCCGAATAAAACCTAAACTCCAGACCCCCAGTCCCAAGCAAAAACTCAAGCTACCAAATTCGACGAAGGGCCTCGGCGAGCTCGGAGTTTCTTGCTTCAGCCTTGCTTCTCTCCTGGATACTGAGAGAATACAACAATAGAGCTACTTCCAGCCTCGGGACCCCTGACAAAGAGCTTGGATTCCCAAAACCCTAGTCTTAAACCCTTAAGCCCGAAATCGTTTAACCCCAAGCCCTGAACTCCAAATGTTCAAGCATCTGTAATGGACAGCATTTTGGGGGGGCCTTACAAGGGCTCCTCTTTAACTGTCAATGANCTTAAACCCTTAAGCCCGAAATCGTTTAACCCCAAGCCCTGAACTCCAAATGTTCAAGCATCTGTAATGGACAGCATTTTGGGGGGGCCTTACAAGGGCTCCTCTTTAACTGTCAATGAAAAATTCAACCTTGTATGATCACTGGGCCCGTTCAAGACTGCCATGATCATTTAGGGTTTAGGAGTTTGGGGTTAGTTGTTTGAGGCAAGTTCGACGTTTTGGGACTTCCCTAGGAGTGCATGTTCCTACTGGTTTTTGCTGTAAAAGACCGTTAGAACGAGCCCATCCTTTCCGAATAAAACCTAAACTCCAGACCCCCAGTCCCAAGCAAAAACTCAAGCTACCAAATTCGACGAAGGGCCTCGGCGAGCTCGGAG
>BGNK01003325.1:3158-13410 GCA_003297005.1 Symbiodinium sp. clade A Y106 | reverse complement strand
CTTAAACCCTTAAGCCCGAAATCGTTTAACCCCAAGCCCTGAACTCCAAATGTTCAAGCATCTGTAATGGACAGCATTTTGGGGGGGCCTTACAAGGGCTCCTCTTTAACTGTCAATGACAAATTCAACCTTGTATGATCACTGGGCCCGCTCAAGACTGCCATGATCATTTAGGGTTTAGGAGTTTGGGGTTTCTTGTTCAAAAGGCAAAACCCGAAGATTGCCATGAGGCAAGTTCGACGTTTTAGGACTTCCCTAGAAGTGAGTGTTCCTACTGGCTTCTCCTGTAACAGACCGTTAGAACGAGCCCACCCTCTTTGAACTGAGCCCTAAGCCCTAAACCCCAGACGCTACATCCCAAGCAAAAACTTAAGCTACCAAATCTGGCGAAGGGCCTCGGCGAGCTCGGAGTTTCTTGCTTCAGCCTTGCTTCTCTCCTGGATACTGTTGGGGGGTTTGGGGTTCAGGGTTTAGGGTTCAGGGTTCAGGACTTAGGGTTTAGGCAGTAGGGTTGTCCCGTGGCATTGCATGCGGTTTCTGGCTTAATTAGGGGTTGGTTACAGCATCTCGTCAAGATAGGATCTCTATTGCAACATCATTATATATACATATACATGTATGTGTATATATATACATACATACATACATACATACATACAGCCCACACCGTGGATTGAACTGGTTCATCTTCGAGCTGCAACTGCAACGGCACAACAACTTCTGCATCAACGTCGGCGGATGGGATGTTGAGCGCAGGTGTATCTTGAGGAAAATGCGGATCTGAGGCTTTCTGATATTGGGGCGCCCTGCCTTGGGGTTCGGTTTCTTCAGGGCTATCAATTTCCAAGCCAATCATATACAATACTAGCGCTCGTGCGATGATTGCAACGAAATCAGGTGACAAGGGTGACGAAACACACAGCACTAAACTAAACATAGCCGTCACACAGGGAAGGAACCAGGATGCTATACAACAATAGAGCTACTTCCAGCCTCAGGACCCCAAGGAGCTTGGATCCCTACAACCCTAGTCTTACGACCTTAATTAAATCTTTAATTTTTTCCCAGGCCCTAAACCCCTAAACGGTTTAGACTATAGGGTTTGATGAATCTTTGAACCACATACCTAGAACCATGCGGCATAAACCCTGTTTAAACTCTAGGCCGCAGACCAGTGACGCCGAACAGGGATCCGTACTTTTCTAGAGCTCATGCCGGTCCTGTTCAAGGTCGTTCTGGGCGGCCTGCCGGTATGGTTTTATGACAGGGCCTTAGCAACTAGAACAGGGTTTTGGGACAAACTGTAGTATGATCATGGATCCGTGCGCCTGAGTACAGCACGTTTGTCGTACCGACGATGCGAGTAACGGTGACATGTTGGAACCAGTATTGTGAAGCCGTGTTGTTGCTACAGAGACCCTCTATCCAACTTTGTCAAGGCTTTCTGTCGTCAAGGCAACAATTGGCTTGAGATCAAACCATTCCGGACATGGGAAGACCGTGCTGCCATCACACAGAATTCCAGATTATCGGCACTTTCTAGAGTCTCCATTGTAGTTCCTTTTTTTGGTTAACCAAAATCTCTATTGTAGGATCCTAACCATAAAACTGGCTAACCAAAAAAAGGAACTACAATGGAGACCCTACATAGGTTGTATGCAATAATTTATCTTGTTTTGAGGATCCCTGTACCAAAATTCTCCAACCCAAAGGGTTCAAGTACCATCATAGTAGGTACTTAGTAGGTATTTGGGCCCCAAAGTATATAGTATACTAGTACTTGGACCCGTTGGGCAATTATTCAAAGGTTGGGTATTGGGATCTAAGACTTTATCCTGGTTTGAGGATCCCTGTACAACAAATCTCCAATTATTCAGGTCGCCTAAACCCTAAACCCTAAACCCTGCCTCTGACTTCGTCCGTTCACCCTCCAGCTCCGCCGCGATCTGGGCGATCTTGTCAATTTGCTCCTGAAGCTCCTCGGCAAGGCGACAGGGCTCCTTTAAAGGGATCTATAAGGGTTCCTTTAAAGGGGTCTATGAAGGTGCTATAAGGGGTTTAGAGGTTTAGAGGTTTAAAGTTTAGGGTTTAGGGCGCAGGGGACAGATGCAAGCCCCTTGCCCCATATTGCAGCTCTCATGAGGCCCTCAGAGGAGAAACCTAGGCCCAAGTAGACATAATGAGACCCCTATATTTTTTGCATTGACAAAAACATAAATACTAACAACATACAATGATAAAACAAAGGATCCTAATCATAATCATAGCAATCTTACTAGTTGTAGTAGCACATAGGATATGGTTGGTACATTAGCAATGCTAACGAGCGTAAAAAGCAACGAAAATGAGTTGTAGCCTGTAGAATTAGTAAACACTGTTTAGCAGTGATGATGACGATGTGAACGGTGAAGAAGAAAATTACGATGATGGGGACAGCAATGAGTGCAAAGAAGCACCAAAACAACACCACGGCAGCACAACTACGCCAAGCAAAAGGCCAACATCCTAAACCCCTGAGCCCTAAACCCCTAAACCCCTAAACCTCAGCACCCCTAACCCCTAAACTCTAAACCCTAAGCCCCTAAACCCCTCCCTAAACCCTAAACCCCCTAACCCTCACCCCTAAACCCGCAACCCCTAATCCCCTAAACCCCGAAGCCTCTGATCTCTTACACCCCGAAACCCGAAAGCCCAAAACCTTAAACCCTGTAGATCCCTTAAAGGAACCGTTAAAGATACCGTTAAAGGAGCCCTTATTTTCTCTAAACCCCTAAACAAATAAAGCCGCCGAGAGACAGCTCTGAGAGCAGCCTCGCTGTCTCCCGCCTCCAGGGAGCTCCACAGGTGGGCTCCAAAGAGCTTTTGGGTTTAGGGGTTTAGGGTTTCTTAGGGTTTAGGATGTAGGGTTTAGGGCTTCAAAGAGTTTAGGGTTTAGGGTTTCAAAGACTTTAGGGTATAGGATCTAGGGTTTAGGGCTTCAAAGAGTTTAGGGTTTAGGGTTTCAAAGATTTTAGGATTTAGGACTTAGGGTTTAGGGCTTCAAAGAGTTTAGGGTTTAGGGTTTCAAAAACTTTAGGGTATAGGATTTAGGGTTTAGGGCTTCAAAGAGTTTAGGGTTTAGGGTTTCAAAAACTTTAGGGTATAGGATTTAGGGTTTAGGGCTTCCAAGAGTTTAGGGTTTAGGGTTTCAAAAACTTTAGGGTATAAGATTTAGGGTTTAGGGCTTCAAAGAGTTTATGGTTTAGGGTTTCAAAAACTTTAGGATATAAGATTTAGGGTTTAGGGCTTCAAAGAGTTTAGGGTTCAGGGTTTCCAAGAGTTTAGGGTTTCGGGTCTGGGGTTTATTGTTTTGGGATTTAGGGTCTACCTAGAGGCTCATACCCTACCCCCTTTTAAGGGCGCCTACTGTTTAAGATAACAGATCCCAAGCATAAAACTAGGTATCCAAAAAAGGGGTAGGGTATGAGCCTCTAGGTAGGGTTTAGGGCTCGTAGGAGGTTAGGGTTTAGGTGTTAGGGTTTAGGGCTCCGAAGAGCTTAGGGTTTAGGGGCTTCGGCTTTTAGAGTGTTTTGTATGGGTTGTAGTAGGGCTTTGGTAGAGCTTCAATAAGTTCGAAACGGGTTTCAACGGGATTTTATCAGGGTTCTGTAGGTGTGCTGGATTCCTTGAAGCAGGTCCTGTAGGGTTGACCCAAAGGGTCCTTGTAGAAGGCAGAAGGGATCCCTACTAGGTTTTCAGGGCTCAGGATTCACGAGTAAGGGCCCTGGCATACAGGATGATAAGTCCTACCCAGCTTTTTCACACCCATGGAGGCCTCAGAAGGTGGGATGAAGGTAGGATTAAGGATCCCTTATGCGGATTCTTATCCTGGGATTACCCCACCTACCTTCACCCCACCCTTGGATCCTTTTGATACCCTATAGTAGGAGCCAGAAAGTTGGAACAACATTATCCTCCTGCCCTTAAGGTAAAGTATAAGGAATCCTAGCACTAAGCCTCCTAAACTCATGTTCCAACTTTGCATGATTCGCTGTAAGCACCTAAGCAATAGGGTTTTGGGGCCCGTTATACTATAAGTATAATAAGGAACTCCCAAAATAGCATTGGTAATTACTTAAGCCCCTACGTTAATCCCTAAACCCTAACTTCTATCACACCTAAAAAGGTCCCCGCCCACCTGCGCTGCAAGCTCCTGGCGGTCTGCGGCCGTGCGTTCCCGGAACTCCTCCAAAAAACGAGCTTCCTCCCCAAAGGCTCTATGTACCTTATAGTAGATACTTAAGCCTTAAAGGGGTCCCTATATAGGTACTTTAAGGCCTAAGTGCATACCATATGGCTACATGGAGCCTTAGGGCTCTACGGGTTACGTTATGGCTGCACAAGTTACTTTAAGGGCTCCACAAAGGATGTATACGGGTCGAAGTTAAGCGATTAGGTTTTACAGGACTTTATCAGTTTAATTACTGGGCCTGTAAACGCGAAGTATCGCAATGGCTGAAGCAAGGAATGTTGTAGGTTGGTCTATACGGGCCGCCTATGGTGTTTAAGCCACAAGCGTAGAGCTTTGAAGCAGTAGCTAGGGCTCAATGCGCTTCCAAGTCTCTGTTCCTCAGGGTCCATGTACCCAAATAGTTTATACTTTGGCACCAAAAGAACCATATAGGGACTACTTTCAGGCCAATGTATATACTATTTGGGTACATGGACCCTGAAACCCTAAACCCTAAATCTCTTATAGAACCCTTTTAGAACCCTTAAAGGCACCCCTTAAAGGAACCCTAGGGTGTTGCTTTGGGCTTAAGGGACATGCATGCTGAAACAAACTTCGGACAGTTTCAGGTGGGTAGTTACCAGGTGGGTACCCTTAAAGGAGGCCTATTATAGACCTCATATAGCCCCATTACTTTTATACGAGCCTTAGATGAGCCTTATATGGGGGTACCCACCTGTAAACTACCCACCTGAAACTGTCCCTAACCTGGGCCTCCAATTCGCTCTTGAGCTGCTGCGTGTGCTGTGTGGCATCGTCTGCTGCTGCCTTCGCAGGAACGCTTCGGGGGACCAGGGGGTGTGGGGTTTAGGGTCTTTAGGGTTTAGGGATTAGGGTTGAGGGTTTAGGGGTTTCGGGCTAGGGTTTAGGGTTTTGGGGGTGGAGGGTTGGTTTTTTGAGCAGGGGTTTAGCGCTTCAGGAGTTTAGGGCTTTGGGTTCAGAGGTGTAAGAGCAGCACGGAACCCTACGTCTCACCTAGAACAGCACGACCGTGCTCTGTGATAACTCTATATGTATACATATATATATATGTGTGTGTATGCATTTTCTTTGTATACACATACATACAGGCATACACACATACAGACAGACAGACAGAGAGAGAGAGAGCGAGAGAGCGAGAGAGAGAAAGAGAGAGCGAGAGAGAGAGCAGCAAACTTCCGTTGACACCCCTGATATCCTCGTATAACTTACCAGGCGGAAATCCAAGCCAACAAATCAGCACTCGACAGTTCAGGGTTGGCCAAGTGGCGGATGAATTAGGGCGAAAGGAAAAATCCCGATCACAACATAAAGTTACGGATTTAGGGGCCTGTCCCATAGAAAGAGAGTCACCACAACGCTTGCCCTCAACCCTAAACCCTAAACCCTAAAGTTACGGACTGCTGAAGTCATGGAAGTCAATTCCTCAGTCTGACACTCGAAACCCTCAACTCTATACCCCAAAGAATCTCTAGACTGTTGGCCTTCACTGACCAATAGTAGCTAAACTAAAAAGGCCTGGAACCTCATTATCCTCATGTCCTAAGAGCTCTTGTCATCCCCAAAGGGTGCTATGTACTGTTATGGAGGATACTTCCCTAAGTCATAACAGTAATTCCTGATATATGGAAACCCTACATTCTACTATAGGGCCCCTTGTCATCTTTTTTCCAGCTCCCATCACTTGAGGGTTGAGGGTTTAGGGTTTACCTACAGTCTCCATTGTTATCAAAGTTTAGCTATTTTTATATGTGGGATCCCATAATAAGGTAACACCAAAAAGGAACTACAGTGGAGAGTATAGGTAGAATCATGAGGATTTTTTAGGATTCGGGCATTAGGGTTCAGGGTTTAGGCTCACCGGTAACCCCGACATCCCCATTATTGAATCCCGATGACCTGTGCCTTCGAGCCTAACCAACCACCCATCCTCCTACGGCTGCCTACAACAGTGACCTTCAGCGTCACACTCAATTATCATTCCTGTAAGGGCTTAATCTATTAGAATTATAGTATAATGGGCCCCCAAAACCCTATTCTAATTATTCAGGCCCCTATATACTCTCTTTAAGACTCAACCTGTAGACTACTTTATTTCTGAAAGCATGACTCTCTGAAGACTCTTGGAACCCGAAACCCACAAGCCCTAAGCCCCAAACCCCAAACCCCTAAATCCATAAACCCCACAATCCTATAAACCCTCAAGCGGCGGCAGACCTCCAACTTGCAGCGCAGAGTCTCGGCGTCTGCCTTCTCTTTTGCCAGCTGTGCCTCCACCTGATCGGTTCTAGGCGTCTGAAGGCCCTTGTACTACCCCCGATACAATCCCTAAGGGTCCATGTACCCACATGGTATATACTTTGGCCTTATATGTGGTATATACTTTGGCCTTATACAGTACTCCCTATGTAGGTACGTTGGACCCAAAGTATATACTATTTGGGTACATGGACCCTTAGGGAATTTTATACTCTGACATAATTACACCAAGATCTGGTTTAGGGTTTAGGGCCCCTAGGGGTTTCAGGGCTCGAAGCTCGTGACTTCCGGAAACACAGGGCAACGAAGCTGGATCTGAGGGTTTAGGCTGCGGGCGAGTAATATAGGGGCCTTTTATAATTAGAATAGAGTTTCGGGGTATGTTATACTATAATTACAATAAGGAACCCCCACAACAGTAATAGGTAATTATTAAGGCCCCTAGAGTATGGTCTCTGGGAGTTGTTCAAGCATCCAGGATTCAGGACTTCGAAGAGTTTAGGACAAAGGTTGTTTTCTCTACTGTAGGGGCCTGAATAATTGGAATAGGGTTCCTTTAAAGGGGTCCTATAAGGGATACTATAAGGGTACTACATTATATACAGACCGGCAAACGGAAGCATACTTTGCAAGAGCTCGGTCGTCTTTGGACGGCTCGTGCTTTCGCGGGAATGTGAGGTGGTGCTGCTTAGCCCAGAAGAACCCAGAGAGCCCAATACACCTTAATTAAGGAATATGGCTTAAATTATATAGGGCTTCATATTATGACTTAAGCTATATTCCTTAATTAAGGCGTATTCGGCTCTCTGGGAACCTCATATAGGCCCTAGCAGGCCCAGTGGAGCCTCGTGCCGCGGCCGGGCCGAGAAGGAGGATGGATGTCATGACTCCACCAGTACAGGCCACAGTCATGACTTCGGTCTTAGTTGCCCAGAGAGCCCAATACCCCTTAATTAAGGAATATGGCTTAAATCATATAGGGCTTCATATTATGATTTAAGCCATATTCCTTAATTAAAGGGTATTGGGCTCTCTTAGTTGCTTAAGGCCTGAGAAGATTCAGCGGTCTCGACCTCAAAAGGCCGCTAAGCAAATCTTACATTATGCAGCAGAGCCCAAAGCTGCTGAAACCCACTCGTTGACCCCTAAAACTGGTCTTGCATTGCGGTAAAACACTGCAAACCTCTGTGAAAGCAATGAAACTGATACCGCCGATAACCTTGTGAACAGAGTTCCTCTAACCTCCGTTACTTGTCCGGGACACATCGGAGAGCTGCGTGCGGCTGCTGTTCACTTCAGCCTCCAGTGCGTCCTTGGACGCCTGTGCCTGCTTGACGGGCTTAGAGTCGGGCTGCAACCCTGAACCCTAGGCCCAGAGAGCCCAATACCCCTTAATAGTTCTTCGGGTACAGGGGGTCGTTTTCTTGTTCAAGCGGCCCTGGTTCCGTCCAGCATCTAGCAGTATTTAGAACTGTAGTAGCCAACTAGGCCCTAAACTCTAAAATCTGTATTGCTGTCTTACGCTTACGGCCGTATATAGACCCTAATCAAGGCCTGAAGCGGGCTTGATGTCCCCATGAGTTGCCTTTGTGGAACTTATGGGACATGACGAAAACAGTACCCTGCTTGATTGCCGGTACTACAGAGATCATGCAAGGTTTTGTCGGGGCATGGGGCGCGAGGCTTGCCACATTACCTAGGCCCTCAACCCCAAACACGAAAAACCGTAAACACCTAGGACCTAGGAGGGGAAATGGGAAACCCTAAACCTTAAACCCTAAACCCCAAAGAGGCTTGGGCATCGGAGCGAAAGGTCAGGATCCATGGTTCGTAACCTCGGCATACCTAGAGGCTCATACCCTACACCCCTTTTTTTGGATACCGAGGTTTATGGTTAGGATCTGCTATCCTAAAAAGTAGGCGCCCTAAGAAAGGGGTAGGGTATGAGCCTCTAGGTATATAGCCTCTTTGAAGGGCTGCACGACTTGGCGGCTAGGATTGAATCCAAGGTCTGGAATACAGCTTTGGGAGAATTTATTATAAGGAACCCCGAAAGTAGTGTTGGTAATTCGGTTTAGGGTTTAGGGTTTATAAGGGTTTAGGATTTGGGTTTAGTACTAGAACCCGCAAGTTGAGTAAGGATAACTGCTTGCAAGCCGAATCACAACCTGCTGTACTGACTAAGTCTCCCCAACATTATACGTTGCCATATACGGCAAAACATGTAAACAAATCCTGCTACAGTAGCCTGAACCCACAACGTGAACTCTTACAAAAAAGATGCCGGAAACCCTGAACCCATAATCCGAAGATCGACACCACAAATCCGCGAGATGAACACAACTTACCCCACGCCAAAAGCATGCCGAAACCCTAAATCCAAAGCCCACGGCCCGAAAAACCAAGCCCAATCCCTAAAGCCCAAAAACAAAGTCTAAGGCCCAAAGCCTTACTTAAACTCTACCTAGAGGCTCATACCCTACTCCCTTTTTTAGGGCGCCTACTTTTTAAGATAACAGATCCTAACCATAAAACTAGGTATCCAAAAAAAGGGGGTAGGGTATGAGCCTCTAGGTAAACCCCAAACCCATCTTCTAACCTTCGGTTTAAACGCTAAGGCCTAACCCTAAACAGAAACACCACAAAGCCTTTAATATAGTGGCCTTAATAATTACTATACTATTTTGGGGGGCTCCTTATAATTATAGTATAACATAACCCTATTCTAATCATTAAGGCCCCTGTACTAAATCCTCCTAACTCCAGTTACCTAAATAGTAGGTTACTAACCATACATTATATACCCCAGTAACATGCTATTTAGGTGACTGGAGCCCTAGGGTATGACATCGCCGGACCTCGGTCACATCGCCCCGCAGAGACTCGACCACGACGCGCTCGGCCTCCAGCTCAAGCTGCGCCGTGCCGAACCTGGGACGGTCTGGAGTTGAGGGGTTACTTGGAGGTTCATGGGTAGTTATAAGTGGGGTTACAAGTCCCCTAATATAGGTGTTAAGAATAGTTACCCTACTTATAGCCCTATTATAAGTCCCCTAATATAGGTTTTAAGTATAGTTACCCTACTTATAGCCCTATTATAAGTCCCCTAATATAGGTTTTAAGCATAGTTACCCTACTTATAGCCCCACTTATAACTACCCTTGAACCTCCAAGTAGGGTTTATAATCGGGCTTAGGGTTGTTTTGGCGGTCCGGGAGTTCAGGGGTTAGGGCTTAGGGGCTTAAGCTGGATTTAGGGTTTAGGGTTTAGGTTTAGGGTTCAGGGTTTAGGGTTTAGGATTTAGGGTTTAGGGATCAGGGTTTTTTTGAGTCGAGGTCGAGGACTTAGGATTTTCGGCTCCTTGTAAACATGGCTTGAGGGGGTTCTATAAGGCTTTAGGGCTGAGGGTTTGCATAAGAGTGTTGCAAATGTGGAGGTTTCAGGTGTAGGAGTTACGGTTACGGTTAGGGCTTGACGATGTTGCGGTCTAAGGGCTTCGTCTTCTCGGAACGTCTGGACACACACACGTTTCTGAAGATTGGGGTTCAGGGGGTAGCAGTAGTAGTAGTAGTACTACTACTACTACTGCTACTCCTGCTTCTACTACTACTACTCCTGGTGCTACTGTTGCTACGATAAATCCTGCATCGATTTCTTGACACAGGTTTCTCCCCCGCAACCCCTGAATCTTAATATTGAGCCCAGAGGAACCGAAAGGGCGACAGGCTCGAGTACTAAAAA
>BGNK01003324.1:29970-77178 GCA_003297005.1 Symbiodinium sp. clade A Y106 | reverse complement strand
TTGGACCCGCGGGTTTTTTGAAAGGGTCCTTTTGCTTGTGCTTGCTGCAGTTTAATACTAACCCCACCAGGCTTTCCAAATAGACCCTAAAGGTCCATGCCACATATATATATATATATTACCCTAAACCCTAAACCCTAAACCGTGTTATTACATGTCACAGTATATACATGTACATGTCGCAGGGTGTTTACAAATGTCGGACTCAGGACTCTCCCTCCTTTCTGTCGGTCGGTTGGCCTAGAGAGTTCTGTTCCTTTCGTTTCAACGTGCAAATAGGGTTTAGGGTTTAGGGCTTAGGAGGAAGAAGCACCAACAGTGGCTAGTTACAGTTTACCCCTCTCCGCCTCCCCCTCCAGACTGATCATGTAGCCTGATCCCGGCGAGTGGCATGAGTCCCCTAGACTTCCAATCGGGTGACTATAGCGCATCATGTAGCTTCACAGACTTGAGCGCGTTTGGCAGAGGATTCCCGAACCAAGCAGCAAGATGATCAAAGCCATCGGGCCTATTGTGGGGTTTAGGGTTTAGGTTAGGGCTATAGTTTGACGACTTGTTTACCCAACCTAGCGAACGATGTTTCTACCCAACCCCGGCAAACAGTCGAGTTGCCGAGTGCTTTGGTTGACATGGGCCCTGTTCCATTCACTTGAGACTTAGTATTTGGGCAGGTAGCCTTTAACCTCGGGGTACCATGGTCCCTATATCGAACATGAACCTCTAGTTCCCCGAGGGTACTGGACGAGAAAGTTCACAATCACTGGTTCTTGAATACTCGAAATCAGGGTCACGATCGTCATCTGTACACCATGAACCCTCGAAGTTAAGCTCGTGGCGATGTTTCCAAACTTTTCCTTGAGCCTACATACAGAGACAGAACGTACTGCAGGTGCATGTAATCCCTGATGTAGAATCCAAATCCCAAATCAAGCTGCAACAAAGGTTCAGCCCCCTCTACGAGAACTTGCCCGGGACCCAGCTGCTCCGCTGGGGGGTTGGATAGGTAATTTCAGTTGTGTACTTGTTTCCATGTAAAGCTGCAGAAATTTAAGGTCTGAAGGCTTGCCTGAAGTGGCTCCTTCTGGGTAGTTTGGGTTTACCCATAGGCTCCATAGTAGTTCCTTCTTGGGATTACCTTATAGGATTCTATATATGAACCCCAAAAAGGAACTACTTTGGAGCCTCTAGGTAGGGTTTAGGGTTTAGGGTCGCTAGGATGTGCAGTCCATACCTTTCGTTGGTGCGAAGATCACCTGAGCCGCTGCACACTTTCACACCGGCCCAAGGATTCCTGAACTTGAAGGGTCCAATGTGGGAGTTTCCGAAAATAGGGGACTCCAATATAGTAACCTAAATAGTAGGATCCCTAGTATAAGGACCTCAAATTATGGTAGNCCCCCCCCCCCCCCCAATTTTCGGAAACTCCCATGTACCTATACGGTCTACTCAAGACTTCTACTTTCAAGGGCCTAAGGGGATACTATTTAGGCACTGTAAGGCCTGTATATATATATATATATATATATATATATATTAATAGTATTATATATATATACTGTTTAGGCACATGGACTCTTATGGAAGGCCGGCAAGACTGAATTTCTGTCGAAGGTGTATGGCACTTCGCAGCGCAGCTTGGAGGAATCCTCCAGTGGCAGAATGGAAACCAAGTAGCCTAAATTTTGGGTTTAGGGTTTAAGTTTTTGGTTCGATAAATACAGTAGGCTTTTGCACGGCTTAAAGAACAGTAACCTGCTACATAGGTTGTCAGCTCAGGGTTAGAGAGTTCGCATGGTTGTGTTTTGCAGTGTTTTCGGGCGACGTTCTCAATGCTAAGCCCGAATCCTCACACCTTAGCGCCCTAAAACCGAAAGCCTCAAGCCCTGAAGTTCTATAGAGAAAATCCTACAACCTGAGACCAGGGTGTGTAGAGAGATTAAACTGAATCTCACAACCCCTGAACCCAAAGCGCGCTAAACCCCAAACCCCAAAACCTCAAAGCCTAACCCTAAAAGCTAAAAACCCTAAACCTTAAGCCCTAACCTCGAAACCCTTGAACCAAAAGCCCCAACTATAAGCCAAAGGTTTGGTTGAGACAAAATGGTCGCGCTGCGATATACGGCCGTGAGCGACAAGGTGGAACGGAAGCGCGGCCTACTCGGCATTGAAATCGCATGGTGGTTCTGAGAATCACAGCGAGGCTATCGTGGACTGCGTGAAGCAGCTATTCACCCGTGGGGCGGGGGCTCTTGATGCCCGGGGAGTCGTGGACGAGCCCATACAACAAGAGTGTGTTCTGCGTCATAGCAGATGGCGCGCCTGCTTTCCGCGGCCGCTTCGAACGGGTTTCGGCTTTCGAGGCTACAGGGCTCGGGGATTAAAGCTCAGGGGTCTTGAAACTGGCCCTCAAGAGTGCCGTGTCCTATAGCCCCTGGTCCTAAGCCCGACAGCTGAGTTCGATTTCTCGGAGTCCATCCCTAGGGCTTTTCTGGTTCTAGGTTCCTGAGTAGTACCCTTTTGCCCTTTCTATTTTTGGGGTCTCCTTGATAAAGCAGAATAGTAGGAAAAAGGGTACCCTTGTTATAAAGGTGCTACTCAGGAACCTATAGGGTTTAGGGTTAAGCACCTTAAGCGTAACCCTCACACCCTCAACGCCATGGGATGGATGTCGGGATCGTGCCTGTCACCCTAGCGTAGTACTCATTCACCAAGTCAAACCCCTGTGCGGGTCAAGGAATTTTATATGCTGAGCAAGGTTCCCTAATATGCTGAAACCCACCACATTAGTTTCCTTCAATCCATTTCAATTTCCAAATGCCCTGCAACCCCTTTCTTTAAATTGAGAGAGTAGCCCTGTACACCCAGGGTAGAGACAAAATCAGTAGGATCGTTCACTTACGGCACACCCCCGCCACGAGTTCAAGAAACCCATGCAATGAGGCACCCTATGCGAGACGGAAGGGCGCAACGTGACCTGAAACTCAATGAGGCTCGATCCCATAACTGTCTGGGTTTATAATTGTTATGGTTCGGGGCCCCGTATTGGGATCCTTACTATATAATCAGTGCCTGTGTTGGGGTGCCGTGTTACTCACACTTTTTTCTGAGTGTGGCTCTTGCTGACGAGTTGTTGGTGTTTAGATGCCGCATCATCAGGAAGCGCCGCCACCGTTTCCGCCATGCTCACAAGCCGTAGGTAAATTTATGAATCCTGTTTCTTCGCCTTTCAGACTATGCCTACTGCTCCCGTCCTTTGCTTGTGCCATGTGTGTTAGTGGTTCAAACTCAACGCATCTTAGAGCCTGCCGGGTTTAGGCTCTAGTGTTCAGGGCTCAGTTTTTGACGGGGGAGGGGTATCGAGGTAGTTTTCAGCTCGAATCTCTCTCGGCCTAAGTCCCAAGCTCCAGGAATAGCACCGAGACTTCTTCCCGGAAAATCGCGAGGGTAGAGTCTCAGACTGAAAGCAGAACAGGTGTTAGGGGCGTTTAGGGTTATAAGGTTTAGGGTTTGTGGTTTTTGAACTTGCCGTGCGATCAGAGATCCGCACTCTGGGCTAAGACGGTTTAAGATTCAAGGTTCGCTAAACTCTGAAACCCTAAGCAGTCGGGGATCAAGGTCGAGGGCACCGTTTACAACAGTGTAGTTTAGGGGTCCGAGTAGTTAGGAATACTCTTGCTTAAGGTTCTTTATCCTCCACTATACCCCAAAACCTTCCCCTGATTATGAAGTCATTAAATTGATTAAGTACCACCCAACAAATGCATCCTGAGCTCCTCCAGCCTTCACACCCTGGCCAGGTGAACAGCGCGCACATGAAGAAGAAAGACCAGAAGTTCACGAGGTCGGCTGTTACGCGCAGGGTTCCTCGCAGGGTCCTCTTGGATTTTTGGGCTCAGGAATGCCTCAGACTTTGCACCAGAACTCCAAGAGTGCTTTGCCAGCTGTTGTCTTCGGTGATTTTGGTAGGGCTCATATAAGGTACATCACCCTAAACCCCGAACCCTGAACCCTAAACCCCTAAACCCCCAAACCCCTAACCCTCATCCCTAAATGCCTAAACCCTAAACACCCCATAAAGCTTCGGTCTACTCAAGGCCACAAGTGGCCCGCAGAGCCCGAGGCTGTAGCAGCCGCCCGTCGTATGCAACGACCTGTTCAGGGATTAATGTAGTACCAGGACCCTCCTTGTGCCCTCAAATAGGGGTGTATGGTCCCTAATAGGTATTTAGGGTCTAACCGAGGGTAGAAGGAGGGTCTAGGTGGTGTTCCTCATATTCTGAAAATGTTAACTCTAAGCCCCAATTTCTAAACCCTATACTCTAAAAATACTAGGTGCTTATATTGAGGCTCTTTTGGTCTAGGTTGTCCTTTTGTCGTGGGGTTAACACGTCAACCTGACTGTACTATAGGGGGTCGGAAGAATCCATGTAGTATCTCCTGAGAGCAGGAAAATGCTTGAAGCGCAGTACACCCCAACAACCTGTTCCAATTATTGAGGCCCTTCTAATACGCATAGGTTGGCAAAAAGGATGCCTGAGAACACAACGTACCCTTTCCCTAAAACTCCAACTATACATACAGTACCTAATCTCAAAATAATACCTATTTGGGCTATCTTGGAGTCTTACCTACCCGAAGCCCCTAAATCCCTAAACCCTTAAACCCCTAACCCTTAACTTAACCTGAAACCCCGAATCCCTTAACCCTGAACTCCACAACCTGTTGCAGCTCGGGCCTGCTCAGTGCCCCGTCTCAAACCAGCCGCTTGCATCCGAAGACAACCGAATTATTCACGGGGTCCAAACCCGGAGAGCCCATATGTGTTGTTCCCTAAATCAAGGTCACTGGTAGGTCTCCCAAATAGTACGGCACCCTTGTAAAAAGGACCCTAACACGGACCCTGATTTAAAGAGCCACCCACACATATATATATATATATATACACAACCCTGAAGGTTTAACTTGCGGTTATATACGACCATTATGTCATTATGGAGCTAACCCAACAGACCATCCTTATTATGGCTTCAGGAACCGACTTGAAGCATAGTGGAGTGTATCCATTTTGGGGGGAGTCGTAGTGTACTAAACCTGGCAACCTAAGCTGCAACCTAAGCCGTAGTAGCCCAAGTTACTGGGCCCGAGGCCTGAATCCTAAGAGAGTCTGAAGACTAACTTTAGGGTTCTAGGGTTTAGGGTTCTAGGGTTCAGGGCTTAGGGCCCTTATCCTCCTTGGAATTTGCATCGCCGAAGCCCGACAACAGAAGCCCAGCTGCCGCGTCTTTAACAAGGGGTACTTTTGCACCTTGCACCCTGAACCGTCAACGCTGCACCCCGAGCCTTACAGTTCATCCATCCCGAAAACCACACTCCCAAATTCTTAAACTCAACAATGCACAACACTGTAAGCCCCAAAGCTCTAAACGTTACATCAAGCTCAAGAGTACAAAACGCGGTAAGTCCTAAACACTAAACCCTAAACCCCTAATCCCTAAGCCCCAAACTTCAACAAACAGGTACTTCGGACCTGATCCGCTTGGAGTACAAGCCGCCTCTTTCTCCGAAAATTAGGGGCACGTTGCTTTGGGGTCCTTAAAACAAGGATCCTACTACTTAGGGTACTATATTAGGGTCCCCTATTTTCGGAAACCCTTTTTTTGAAATGACGTAGGCGTGTGGGCTTTTTTTCTTATCGGTCCTAGGGACTTGAAGTGCTTCTTTTGAGAATGGGTGAGTGGTTGTTTAGCATTTAATTTGAGGATAGTTACCTCGAGTAAAAATCTCATCAGGTACATATCAGTGTGTTTGCGCATGCGACAGGTATGAGAGGTAGAGGTGTGATATGGGTACAAAAACTCGCATCCCAAACTCCATAAAACAACTGGCTACCCTCCATTTGTATGGCGATGACTGGGCTGATGCATGCAAGTCGCCGAAATTCGAAACGTTCATGGGGATCGGTCTGCCTCTATACATGTTTGTGGGACTTTCGCAAGCAGCGTGCACAACTGAAACTAGGTAGCACAGGCCAAAGGCAACCCTGAAACCTCAAGACACAACACAGAGGGCACGCTGAGATCAGCTTGTGAAGCTTGCCGCTTTGACGATTAAGCGGAGGCTATAGCAAGGTGGGGCCAAATGGCCTGCGGATGCCTGCTGTGGCTTTGGCTAACCGGGGCACTAACTCCTCTCGGGAGAAAACACACACACATACCCGCGCGTGCACACACACACAGACACACACACTCCAGTCCTTTGCAAAGCTGATCTTCTATCCGGTACGATGTCCCTTCAACACGAAGCCTCATTATCCCCCGCAGCTCAAATCCCTATCGTTGCCGTAAGGGTTGATTATGCAATGGGCCTCAAGACAGCGTGTATATATATATGTATGTATATAAATACTGATACGTATATATGTATATATATATACATACACACACATACATCTTCTTCTTCCGGACGAAGAAGTGCACACATACATACATACATACATACACATACAACATAGAATACGTGCAGATATATATATATATATACACACATACATACGTATACATACACACACACAGATATATCTGATAAACATACATACATACATGCATGTATTTGTGTATGTATGTGTTTGCATGCATGCATGTATGTGTGCATGTACGTATGCATCTATGTATCTATGTGTGTGTATGTATGTATGTAGACATTTATCTACCCTACATATACATGTGAAACAAATGCTGGAATATTGTACATCTACAGATGGACACACACACACACGCACACATGCACTTATCTATCCCCCCAACCTCTGTCTCATTCTCTGTCTCCATATATGTATTTGTCTCCGCGTCTGCATTTTTGTCTACAACTTCATTTGTGTGTTTTTGTGTCTTTATTATCTGTATGCATCTCAACCTACCTCCAGATCTAGATCTATCTCTACGGGTTTGTATTTTTATATCTGTAATCAAATTCTGCATCTACATCTGTCGTCTATGGCTATATATACATACATGTGTATATTATATGATATATATATATATATATATTTGTACATATGTCTGCATCACTGGGCTTCAATTACTCCTTCTAGGAAGCCCTTCGAGTGCTTTCCAACAAGATCAGCTTTAAACCTCCCGAGTGATATGACACCGAAACCCCGAATATCTGTAGTGGCCCAAGTGGTTTCGACGTATTGTTGCCACTATTTCAGGCTTTCGTAGTGCACTTCGGCCGAACATTCAGTCTGTTTTCACTTTGAGGTTACCTTGATTCTGCCCAAACCATGCACCCTACAAAGTCCAAACGCAACCCTACAATAACAACTAAAGACACAAAGCCTTACGTCTTGCACCCTACAGCTCAACATCCTAAACCCTAAACCCTAAGCCCTAAACCCTAAACCCAAACCCTCAACCCCTAAACTCCATGAGCCCTGAAAACTCCACAAGCCATATAAACCCTTTAAGCCCTAAACATAAACCCGTTTAGCCCTAAACCTGCAAGCCATAACCCTTAAGCTATAGAGTGACTGAGGCGGGAGATCCCCTCCCAGATCTGGCTCTGGCCCGAAGCCAAGGATCCGTACATGGAGGGTAAGTAAGACTGGGGGCTTAAGAGTTTAGGGTTTACCTAGAGTCTCCATTGTAGTTCCTTTTTTGGTTAACCAGTTTTATGATTAGGATCCTATAATAGAGATTTTGGTTAACTAAAAAAGGAACTGCAATGGAGACTATAGGTAGGGTTTAGATCTTTATGTTTAGGGATTTAGGGTTTAGGTTGGACCCTTGAGAATTTGATTTTAGGGTTTCCTCCTTCTTCCATCTCAGAACCAAACCGCAGATCTAGTTCTGTGCAGACACAAAAACATGTAAAGTGTTAAACGCCTAAAAACTTTGAAGCATTGATTAAGGATGCTTACTGCTGGGTGGTCTTGGTTATGCAGTTCAGAGAACTCGAAGGCTGTTGCAGGGTTATGCACCCTCCAAACCCTACAAACCCTAAACCTCACACCCTAAGCGCCAGGCCCTGACCTTGCAAACCCTAGCCCTAGACTCTTTTCAACAAAACCCCTAAACGCTACGCCCCAAAGGCCAAGTTCTCGCACCTTGCAGAAAGCCGGCATGATGATAAACCTGAACGGTTCAAGCAAAATGCGAGACTGTACTGTACTCTCCAACCCCACCACCCAGGAGTCACCTTTGGGTCTTGTAGAGCTTACAATGTCTCTGGCCTTTGGGTTTGGGGGTGAGGGTTCAGGCTGTATTGTCCTTATAACCCTAAACTAGTCTCACGTTTGCGCTTTAACTCGTTCAGGGGTTTTTGGACTCTGGAATGGGAAGCTCTTTCTGTTCGGTTAGGGTGTGTTAAAGCGTGGACCGTTTAGAGTGTAGGGTTCGCACAGGGTGTAATATCAGGTTCAGGATGTAGGATTTAGGGTGTTCGGTTTAGGAGTTTAGGGGTTCGTGACGGGAACCGTGTTGCAGATGGAGGTTTTCTTCGTCGGAGGTTTCGGGGTTGAAGGGTGCGATGGTTACCAGGGCTCCAGATGTTGGGTTTCCATATGATGACCTGCGGAAGCCGCTTATTCATCGTTGTCATCATAACTGTACCATGTTGTGTGATATGATGTGGTTAGCAACAACTGCAAAGAAGAGCCGCGACAAACAAAACCCTAACAGGACTTAACCATTCGACAAAGATTTCGGGGCACATTCGAGTTCCAATGTGTAGTAGGGCCATACGGACTATAAAGGGGGAACCCATCAGCATTTCTGTCACGAAGTCTTAGAACCACAGCACCTGTTCTTTGAAGTGTATTCTTAGGCTTCGGCTACTGGGTTGGGGGTTTGGGCTGAGAGTTTAGGGGTTTAGGGTTTAGGGTTATATTATTGACAAACATGCAGCTGAGGCCTTCTACCAGACCAAAGCCGGTGATGCAAAGCACATGAGCAACGGCACAGCCACGTGCCCTTTCTCCGGCTTATGCTTATCTGCGTCGGGTTGGGATCTAGGACAGGCGTTGGGGCGATGAGCAGTACTGAGTCGCTACCAACAAAAACAACTACACCCTTAAGCAGGATGGAGTAGCTAGAAACCAAAGCTGACGCATTTACGTCTGGAGAGGTTTTCTGCTTGCAGTTCGCGTCGTGCAGAGTCTCGTGCCGAAATGATGAAAGAGTGGGTCTCGGTCAAGAGAAGTCTGGCTACGAGGGTTGCAGGTGCATCTGACAATTTGCCTGCAAGGCTTCGGGGTTTTCAATATCTTAGATTCCAATATGTACCCAACCTTTAAACTTTTTGGGCTCTTATAGTTTAGTAGGAACCGGAAAGTTTAACCTTTTATTTCTGTGGTCTGTTGGGGGAGTAAGATATTCTGTTCCTGCAAGGGCTCGGAAGGTTGGGCATTGCCATTTCTGCGGGCTCGTCGGGGCTCTGGTTGGTTTTCCTGATGTGGCTCAAGGGTTTGGGGGCTAGGGCTTGGGCTTTAGGATTTAGGACCGCGGCCTAGGGTTTGGGCTTTAGGGTTCATTCACTGGGTGATCCGTGTTTTTCATCTTTACCTTAGCGTGTCATAGAATAAAAGGGCTGTTTTTGGTCCATTAATCTAAGCCCGAAACAATTATGGAACATACTATTTTAACTCTGGGTCTAAGGGTTCAGGCATGTTCAAGCCTTCACGCGAACTCATCGAGCTGGAACCCAAGAAAGGAGAGACAGGGGGCAGGGTTTAGGGTTTAGGGGATAAGCTGTGGCGATCTGCGATAAAGGTGCCAGAGCAATTTGTATAGCCATTTGTAAGCTGCCCCCTCGTAGAGCGTTAGTTGTCTAACTTATCGTATAGCATACCTTAAACCCTCTTCTAATCATTCAGGGCCAGTTTATGCCGAGAGTGCATCTGACAGAGAAGCCCACATGTCATGTAGATCGCTCATGCTCATCCTCTGCTGCGCAGGTATGCCGATTTCACTGTGTATGAAGGCGAGATGAAGAACGGCTTCCCGGACGGCTTCGGCAAGGCAAAGACGACGACTACTGCCACGACTACTTATCTTGATGCTGCTGCTGCTGCTGCTGCTGCTGCTGCTGGTGTGCACTTTTGCCGCTCCAACGACATCAGCAACAACAGCAGCAGCAACGGCAACAGCAGCACCAACGCACCAACGCCACCACCAACACCAACACCCGCAGCGGGAGCAGAAGGAGCAGCATCAGCTAGTACTGCCAATGCCACACTGCTGCCACTGCTGCGCCTGTCTCGCCGCCGCTCCAGCTTCAGCTCCAACTCTAGCTCCTCCTACTAAAAACTCCTGCTGCTGCTACTATACTACTACTACTACTACTACTGCTACTACTACTGCTACTACTACTACTACGACTACTACTACTACTACTCCTGCTGCTGCTGCTGCTACTACTGCCACTACTACTACTACTACTGCTACTACTACTACTACTACTACGACTACGACTACGACTACTCCTACTACTACTACTGCTACTACTAGTACTACTACCACTACCACTACCACTACCACTACTACTACTACTACTACTACTACTACTTCTACTACTGCTTCAACTACTACTTCTTCTACTACTACTACTACACTACTGCTTCATCTTCAACTTCTATGTTTCACTGCTTCCTCTACTTCTACGTCTGCTTCCGCTTCTGCTTCTGCTCGTGCTTCTGCTGCTACTTCTGTATCTGCTGCACGTGCAACTACGATTGCAGTAGCCATAGCAAGATAAAAGCAACAGTAGAGAGACGATGATGACACACAGTATGCAGAATAAGACGACGATGCAGATACAGCAGCAACAGCAGAGCAACAGCAGAAGCAACAGCAGAAGCAACAGCAACAACAACAACCACATACGTATCCGTGATCAGTTCATTTACTGGCTGTATATTAGTAATTAAGAACCATATGACACCAGCACTTAACATAAGCCTCAGCCCTTCCTAAACTATATAAACACCATAATCTTTTTCTGTGCAGATGACGCAATTTGACCACGAAGGCGGCAACAAAGGCACAGCAGTCTGCAGAATTTAGGTTTCAGGCTTTCGACGGAGTGGTTGATGGTTTAAGGTTTTGGGTTTATGGTTTATAGGTTGTTGAGAGCCTGGCCGCTGTTTCCTATTCCCAGTGTATCTCTTTTTGAAGGTTAGCGATATCTGTCGTTCTTGGATACCAGATGCTTGCAATTGCAATCTGCTTCGGGCTTCACACATGAGCAGCAAGCATGCTCGAATTTGTCTGCCCTACCAGGACACGCATGGCCTCCGTTCTTGCTCCCAAACAGAACGGCCGTAAGATGCCGTTCAATAGGGAGCAAGGTGCATGGCTTTTCGTGAGCCACCGAGTGGCGCTTTCGCCAAACTCATGGCAGCCAAACCCTCAACCCTCAACTAAACCAAACATAACCAAACCTCCTCGCAATGCTGACCCTTCAAGCAGTGCTGTCTTCCATGAGCAACGACAAACTCTCCCGAGCCTCCGCTTCAAGGGAGTATGAATCTCTAACATAGGGTACTAAACAAGTACCTGGTACTATTTTGCGGGTTCCTTATTAACAATGAATATAGCATTATGCCCCCAAAACCCTATTCTAATTATTAAGGCCCCGATAGTAGCGACTCTTGTGTCTCGGCATGTCTTGGTTCAGTCTTACATTAAGTTGGTCTAGCGGCTTTGTTATGTCTGGATTTCGATTTGTGACTGCATAAGGACCACGGAACGCTGAAGACTGGCCCCTGAACACACTTCGGGATGACGTGCACGCCGGGGTTCCTAAACTCAGAATCCCGTCATCCAACTCTTTATGACAGTCCAAACAGGCTTCTCGGTATTTGAGACTGTACCTAGAGGCTCCAAAGTAGTTCCTTCTTGGGGTTCATATATAGAATCCTGTAAGGTAATCCCAAAAAGGAACTACTAGGGAGCCTATGGGTAGTGATATGGGATTCTCCAAAAATCTTCGGGCTCCGGGTTCCAGGTCTCTGGGTTTAAGTTTAGGGATCAGGTGAGCGCCAAATGATGAGAAGAGGCTTAACCTGTTATAGTAGAGTATAACATGGTATAGTATGGTGCAGTATAATCATAAGTAGAGTAAAGTATAGTACAGTGTGGTACAGGAAGGGACATCATGGGACTTTATTCTTTGGGACGTGTACGGCCTGCACAGTTGGAATTTGGTCTTCGCGATATAGCCACATGCGGATTGCAGAGGAGTAGCCTTTCTATATTGATGGAGCTATCCTTCATTAAGCCTCAGAAAGCCGAAACTTGAAACCAAAGTCCGGACGGAACCCTAAACCCTGCGAACACCCAGGCCCGGGATTGCTTGCAGTTGCGGGGCTTGAGGTTTTGCACGAGCCGGAAGGGCTTTATTCAGTACGGGATGTTATTTATACAGTTTGGGAGTTTCCGCAAATTAGGGGGACCTTATTTTTGGGGGTCCTTTTAATACGGATCCTACTATTTAGGTACAATATTAGGGTTCCCTATTTTCGGACACTCCCATTTCAGGCTCCATAGTCTGAAAGTGCCGTCCTCCTGGGAAGATCCAACAGGGGACCCTATGTGTAATAACTACCGTCTGCCTGAAGTCCATGACTTAAACGCGTGAATGCACTTAACCCTAATGTAGGGGCCTAAACAATTTTCAATATTGTTTTGGGTGCTCCTTGTTATAAAGGTCCCCCAAACCCTAACCCTTAAACCTGAACCCCCAAGCTAGCCAAAGCTTGCTGACAGGCAAGCAAGTTGCGTACTATGAGGGCCATTGGCAGAATGGCAAGTTCCACGGGAAGGGCAAGTCGGGTGGCCCAGGGTTTGGCGGCAAAAAGGACAGGGTTTAGGGTTTAGGGGCTGATACCTTACCTGGCTGAACCCCCCCAAACCTAACTTTCCAAGGACCTGTGTAAGGGAATCAGGTTAAGGAGGCCTAGAGATTATCAAGTTAGGCAGTTGTGGGTTGAGATAGGCTGGGGCTTTAGGCTTGGGGTTGGGAGCTGCCAGTCGCAAGCCTCAGCCAGCCTCAAAGACCCAAACAGCAAGCGCAAAACCCGAAGCCATCAGCCTTGTAGAGCAGTGCATGAATTCCTTCAGAGGGTTCCTTAGTACCATATAGTTCAACAGATCCTGGGGCCATCTAGCCCTAACTAACCCCATGCGACCTCTAACCCTAGTACCCTAAACCCCTAAACCCTAAACTTCAATACCTAAAGCCGAAATATTAAGGCTGTGCTGGGCTCCGAAGACACTGCAAACCTGAAGCACCAATCTCGAGCTCCTCTTGCTTAAACGGAAATATGTAGGAGTAGGGTTTAGGGTTTAGGGTTCAGTAGTTGCAAGGAATACTATTTAGCATTCAGGTTTTAGGGCTTCAGCATCAGGCTCACGCTGCCCAGCAATATCCTACCCTAAGCCCGAAGCCCACTCTCATAAAGCCCTAGGTACAAAACAGCCGACGGCCTCGTCTACACCGGCGAATGGGCAGCCACCTCAGTGAAAGATCTCTCTCCGCCCAGGGTGATCTAAATCCCTGTTGTAGCTAGTCTGAGGTTCGGGGCTGCAGGCTACGAGGTTTAGGTGACAATTGCAACCCCTCCGCTTCTATGATTGCCCAAACTTGGATCCATCCTTTGGCCTTTTGCAGAAGGTGGGTTTATGAACCAGCGGTCTAGATTTCAATCCTTCTGGGCTCTTTCGGGAAGCTCTGTGAACCAGTAGTGCATAGGGATTCTGGTCAAGGACGTTTGCAGAAATCTAGCAAGAGGCGTTCGGCGTTGATATTGTATAACAATGTTGCTTGTGGTTGCTATTCTAGTTACAGCACAATGGCACAAGATTACCCCCCGCGGACATCCCCTAACAGTGAAAGACCATACCAGAGCCATGCAATCAGGACCAGAAAGTCACGAGCACTGTCACATGCGAACGGCCTGAATCGCCTGGGAGAAGACAGCTCGCAACCATATAAAGGGTTGAGCGCTTATGGCCTCAGAGAAGGATGTCGACCTCAATACCCAGAAAGCCCAATACATTGTGTTTCTTTTTTTGAAGGTATATATATATATATATATGTATATGGTCACCCCCCCNCCCCCCCCCCCCCCCAAGATCTACACACGCCTCTTCCATATATTTATATATATGTATGTATATACACATACAAACACAACTTCGGCCAATCAGTAGACGTCATTTCCGTTAAACCTGTAACCGCCCCGAACCTTCAATCCGAAACCCCGGGTCTCCTGGAGCAGCCAGGAGTTTAGGGTTGAGGGTTTAGGGTTTAATGTTTAGGGTTTTGGGTTTAGGGTTTAGGGTTTACGGTTTAAGGTTTAGGGTTTAGGGTTTAAGGTTTAGGGTTTAGGGTTGAGGGTTCTGCAGCGTTTGGTCTGCGAGCCGGGTAGGGTCAGACTGACCCGGGCCACCAGCCGACCCATGACCTCGCACGAAGAGACATTCCAGGACGACCGGCTAGTCTCGTTTGGGTTGGGCTTGGGGTTTTGCTACACCCTACTTGGAGGTTCATGGGTAGTTATAAAGCAGAGTTATAAGTGCCCTAATATGGGCTATAATTATAGTTACCCTGCTTATAACCCCACTTCTAACGACCCATGGACCTCCAAGTACACCGCTGAACCCCACAGGTGTTTTTGTGTTCCAGCTTTAGGATTCACGGTTTCAGGCTTTTGTCTGGGCTGTGTTTATTGTGCAGGGTTTGCCGTGTAGGGGCTTCCTCGGGTTCGGGAGTTCGGGCTGTAGGACAACAGTTCTAAGGGACCCAAAAACACATAAGCATAAGCATTTTATGGAGATATCTCTGCCTTGTTGGGCTTCATTATAAGGGGGTTTATATGGGATATCCCTATCCTAATTTTTGCTTATGTGATTTTTTGGGGCCCTAAGTTCGGCTTTAAGAAGCCTGACGTTCGACTTTGCAGGAAATGTTTGAACAGGCCCGGGGTATCTAGCTCAAAGTTCCGTAGGCAATCCTGTCCTCGCCATGATTTTCGTCGTCAGAATGACATCGCTTCTTTAGGGCTTTGCAGTGAAGACCGCTCTGAGATTGTACGTAACTTACAGTACCTCCTTCAAAACTTGGGATCATCAGACTAAGCCCTAAACCCAAAATCCTAAATCCCAAAACCCTAAACCATAAACTTCTAAACCCCTAACCCTTAATTTCCCAACTCCCTCACCGCCAACCTTACCTGGACCCTGAATAGCCCTACCTTCAAAAGAATAATCTTAAGAAATCCCCAAAAGGTAGGTTCTTCGGGGGTCCAGGTAACCCCTTAACGTTCAGGACGGCGACAGCTCAAGCATCGAGGTTTCGGTGGCCCACCAAGAAAAAGAGCTGCAAGACTTGCTGGCACCGATCATTCGAGTCTGGGTAGAACCGAGTCGGCTTGAGGTTTAGGGCGTTAGGGCTTCAGGGCTTTCAGGTTTTAGGGTTTGCAGGGGTTTAGGCGTTTTAGGGCTTTAGGCTTTAGGGTTTTCAGCTTTTAGGGCTTAGGTGGTTTATGGCGTTGCTATTGCAGTGTTAAGGGTTTGGGGCGTGTTAGGGGTTTGGGGCCCTACAGTGAACCCTAGAAAGTTGGAACATGGGTTTAGGAGGATTTGTGCTAGGATCCCTATACTCTACCTTAAGGGCATGAGGATATTGATGTTCCAACTTTCTGGCTTCTACTATAAGTCCTCAGCCCTGACTCAAGATGTCTGGGGGTACACTTACCCAAACCACAAATAACAGTTCCTATCAAGGAGACCCTACTTCCTAATTACTATGTAGGTAACCCCAAGAGTCTTTGATGATTAGACTCGGTCTTTTTGTGGGATATTTTTGCAAAGCCAAAATGTACCAAGGAAACCTGAGGGCGAGCATTAGCTCATAAATACCGGGAAATCCAGAATCTACATCACGTAGTCGAACCCTACGGTAACATCGCTAGGGTCTTATTATAACCATCGCCGTTGTGCTACCATGACACTAGGCTATTGTCTTGCTATGCCTCATGAAGTCTCCACTCGGCTTGAAGTCTCTGCAGTTCGTCCTTCTTTGGATGGACGGGTGACCTGGATAGGACTTGTGGGGCTGAAGATCGAGGCAGCCATATTCCCTCGCGAACTAGTTTGGCCACAAGGCAGTAGCAGCGGGAGCAGAAAACACAAGTCGTAGCAGCAGTAGCACCCTCAAGCCTACCCCGTAGTGAGCTCGTCCGAGAATCGTAACTAACCGATACCGCACCGAAACATGTCAAAAACGTTCTATTTGTGTTTAGCAGGACACGGCAACACATCCCGCGACACGGCAGACCTCCAGGAACAGCATTCGTAACGCCAACCCCAACAGCATTAGCAGGAAAAGCAGCAGGCAACAAAACTACATCTGATGCGGTACATGGTACGACAAATATCCACCATCAGCCTAGTTGAGAGCATCATCCATCAACCAATCGCCACCGATGGTCATCTTCATCATCACCACCATCAGCATCAGCATCACCCTCCTCCTCATCATCGTCCTCGTGATATGTCCCTGTAACTCTGCGGACCTTGTCGTCATTCGCATTGTCGCCACTGCGACACAGCTCAGAGCCAAGAAGTGCTCAGGACAGCAGCTAGACTTATGGTTCGACCGGAGCCACCAGCAATTCCAGCAGACGGTGACGCAGATGCTTGAGGTCTGCGTTCCGTCTCTGGCGGGTTGGGGCAGGAATGCAGCTTGGAAGATGGAATTGCGAGGCTGTATGGGTTTGTGGCGCTGAGTGCAGATATGCCAGTGCTTCATGCTTCTTGTGTGTACGATGGTGCAGTGCATCAGGACCAGCTGCGGCGCAGAGAGATGCATTGAATTCCGACCCCACAGCCTACACCACCGTAAATTTTTCTGGCCGTCAAGTGATTGCTTCAGTAACTTTCAGGCTGGGGTCAGAATTCGGGGTTTCAGCCGGAAGCTACATATTGTGAGCCGTGCAGGAGTTGTCTTCTCGCATATCTGCGGCTCCAGATGTGCTCCCTGGCTTGCATGCGGAACGTGTAGGGCTTTTGCCTTTGAGGATTATGGTTAACGTCTTGGAGTCGGGTTGTGCTGTTGCAGGTCTCAAGGCTTAGCTGTTTTGGGAGTTCGGGTGTAGTTATAATCGCCACAATAGTAATAAAAATGCTCATAATAAGAATACGAATAAACCCAATAATCATAATCATCGCAGTTATGATGATTAGAAATAACAGTAATAGTAATAATAGTCGTAATAGTAGCAATAGTTAATAGCAATACTAACAATAGTAATAATAGTAATGATAGTAATAATAGCAAGAACTGTAATAATAGCAATAATGGTAATAGTAGCTAGTTTGCAAAGAAAAATAGTGTAATAGTAATAATAGTAATAATAGTTTTAATATTAATACTAATGACTGTAGTGGTGATAGTATTTCTGGTGGTTCGCCCGCGAGTCCTAATATTGCATATAATGGTCCCACTCCACCCTTCTGCTTAGAAGCTTCCGTTTTCCTGAAACAGCAGCCTGCCTGGCACAGAAAGCCCAATCCCAACGCAGGGGATCCCATCATCCTCCATGCCCAACAGTCAACAACAATTACTCGACGACAAGTTAAAACTGACAATCCCTCTAAAAAGCCGAATCACCGAAGTAATCACTCACCCAAGGTCTGATATGGATGTGTCTCTTGGCTGACATTTGGTCTCAAAATCAGCCGAAAAGCCCTCTTCCTTGCCCTTTGGCCTGGGCAAAACACCAAGCTGCAGGGCCTGCTGGGCCACTTCGCCGGGATTCAACTTAGAGACTTTTTCTGTCGGGCCACAGGGGCTTATAAGGGTTCACCCTAAGGGTCCAAGTGTCCAAATAGTACTGTAAGGTTTCAAGGTCCAAAAACCACTCAAAGTATGGATTTGGGGACCTAAGAACACCACTATTTGGGTACTTGGACCCTCTGGGTTAGGGTGTAGGATCCTTCGGGACCATGTTCAACCCGCGGCGGTTCACAGAGATCTTGGTATCACCATGCTATGAAAAACACGTTAGGAAACCCTAGTACCAGATGACTTACTAGTACATCCCACGGTAGTGAATGGAAGCTGTTCTAAACTACGACCCATCATAAATGCCCTGACCCGTCAATCATTGAAAGTTCATAGTGTGGCTGTTTATGCTTTTGTTAAACTGTCTAGGGTGTTAGAGCCTACTCCCAAGCAGCATTTGTACCTTGCCGAAGAAATGATCCGAGTCTGCAGCACACCGTAGTACATAGTCAGCAACTAGCACATCTACAAACCACTGGGCTCCGAACCCAGAGCCCTGAAGCCCGAAGCACCAAACCTAAACCCTAAAACCCATCAACCCTAAACACCCCAAGCCCCAAAATCTCTAAACCCTAAACCCCTAAATCCTAAAAGCCCCAAACCCCACAATCTCTAATCCCCCCCCAATTTTGCCCTAAACCCTAAACCCTTAAACCCTAAACCCTTAAACCCTAAAGGCCATAAAAGCCCTAAAGTTGTGAGGACGTCTACTTACCTCACCGACTCGACCTCGCCTCCACCGCCCTCGCGATCGGCCCCGATGCTTCCGCAGCTGCAGGCTGGGATGGAGCACTATAGGGGCCTTCACAGTTAAGATAGGGTTCCTTTAAAGGGGTCTATAAGGGCTAGTATAAGGGCTATTATAAGGATTTAGCCTAGGGGCCATAATTACCAGTACTATTTTGGGAGTTCCGTAGTATAATTATAGTATAGTAAGCCCCAAAACCCTATTCTAACTATTAAAGGCCCCTATATTAAGGTTTTTCCTGGCACCTACCATTGCCTCTTCCACATCTGAGCTTCTGCTCCCTATGGCCCAAATAGTAAGGTTTCAAGGTCCAAAAACCATTCAGAGAATGGAGCTGGCGACCTAAAAACCTCTACTTTTTGGGGTACTTGGACCCTCTTGGGGTTGAAGCCCTACCAACCGCAAGTAGATTCTAGTAGGGGTTTAGGGTTTAGGGGTTGAGGGGTTTAGGGTTTAGGGTTTAGGGTTTATCGTAGGTTAAGAATCGGATAGATCTACAGGTTTTGTGTTCAGGCCATACGGTCTCGGGCATGTTTGAGTCCCTTCACATGTGGACGTTCCGAAACACCATGCCTGCAGTACAGCTCTTGATTTTCTGACCCGGAAGTCATTCGATAACTGCAAGAATCGAAAGCTCTCGGTCCCCCCCAAACAAAGCCGTGATCACAGAGTTCCAGCCATTTTCTGATAAGTTCCAAACCGTACGGTGTTTTCGGCCTTCTCGAAGGCATTTTGCACATCCGTGCCCTCATTCCTACCCTGTAAGATATACTTGAATGCACGGCTTCTTACGGGTGGCCCTGACAGGAAGATCAGGAAGCGATGCTGAGAAAGTCTGAGTCGCTGCAACCTCGGAGAAAGCAGCCGGAAGAAGGCCTGCTTTGCAAAACCCTGAACTACTGTACTGGATTCAGCGTCTAAATTGCATTGCTTAAGTGCTTTGGTTGCAGAGCTGGAGATGTTTGTTCGGGGGCGTCTTGGCTTGAAGATTTTTGTTTTGTTAGGGTTGGATGTTTAGTTTGTGATTTGGTATAGCATGCTGAAAGTCCTTGGTAGAGGGGCAGGGGAGTCGCTAATCTCTCCATTGGCATGGTTCGCAGGCACATAACTTCCTAGCCGCCCTAGCCTTAACTTACCCTATAGCCTTATCCTTGACTGCGTACCCTGGAATCCTACGAACCTTTGAAGCCAGGTTCAACTCGGAACCCTCAAACCCGAAACTCGAAACCGAGACAGCCGAAAACTTGAAATACGCATACTTGCAACTCTGATCTCTAGCCGACTCTAATCCTCATTCCCTAAGCCCAAAGCCAGAAAATTTTCAGAAAATGCATCATTCCAGCCGACCCGTCTTGAGGATCGTGCTCCTCTTGATAACGAGTCCCCAAAGGAAAAATGTGCTGAAACCCGACAGTTTCGCACACTTCCGAGCCTCAACACCGAATTGCGTACATGCTGAATCGCATGAGTCACTCAAGAATGTTTCACCTTGTTTAAGGAGGTTTGAGGAGGCTTGTCTAAGGAATTGTGGAAACCTCATGAGATTTTGCGCAACACTAGTGCTACTATTCGTGCTGTAGTACTGATGCTGGCACACTGGGCTTTCCTCAGGTACTGTGATTTGTGGCATAAACGGCTAAGCTTCAACGCCCATGGCTACTGGATAGGTAAGCTTCGGAAGAGTTGGGATATTGTGTTGTGGGGCCTGACTAATTACCCATACTATGTTGGGGGTTCCGCAGTATAAGTATAGTATAATGGGCCCCAAAACCCTATTCTAATCATTCAGGCTCCTATATTATTGTTGGAAATGTTTAGTACAGGAGCCGACATAGTCCGGTGTGCGAGTTCTGTGGCCACTCTTCAGCCCATTGCAACAAGGTGAAAGACCCAACACTGGACACAAGACTGTAGCCGTGGTATAGTGGCCTCGATAAGGTCTTGGGCTATACTATAGTATCCCTAAACCCTAAAGGTTCCCTAAACCCTAAACCGTGTAAGAGGACATGATTTAGAATTATTGCGACCCCTACAGACTCCTGCGACCCCTACAGACTCCCACAGCCCAAGTATTTTCAGAGGAGATTCGCGGATATCGGTGTTTCTGGAGATAATGGCAGAGTTGATGGATGGTATGAAAACATGTAGGTTCCCTAAAATCCTAAACCCTAAACCCTAAACCTAGGAGTTAGGATGTGTCGGTCTTGCTGGGAGGTTGGCGCCTCTCCGTCGTTCCGGCACCGTCAGCCCCGCGGGCACCTCGTTTTTAAGGCTGCCAAGCAGCTTGGGTCTTTTGGGGCTTTCTATGGGGCTGTATCGGTCTAAATCCAAACCCATACAAAAACCTCACAGAAAGAGCCGTGTGAAAGTTTATACACCTCCTCATAGAACATAATGTCAAACCTATGAGGAAGGATGAATCCCTCCATACAACCTTTGCAGCAGTCCTTGATGTATCGTTTCAGGTATCTTTCTGGGTTGAGAGTTTAGGGCTGATAGTTTTTATTTGGTGCCAGCCCATATGGCAGGCCCTGTAAGCAAGTGATAGCAAGCGAGCGATTCATGCCTGCGCGCTGTAAGGTCGAGTTTAGTGTTGGAGAATTACCTGAACTCCTTAGCCCTAACCCAAAATAAGCCCGCAAAAATAATAAACCTAAACGGCCCTAAATATTGAATAGTAATTTGTTAATACTAGTAATGATGTTAATTAGCAACAACATTTATACAGTAGTAAAGTAAGAATAGTAGTTATGGTTTTCGTAGTAACAGTAAACCATAGTAATATACTTAATTACAATATTAGCAATGGCAACAGCACAAATATTCTTCATAGCAAGAAGAAGAATAAGAGCAACAACAGTACTGCAATCATAGTACTCTTGAAACCTTCATGCTTCGGTCTTACACCCATATTCACGAGGCAGAGGCAAAGGGACGGACCAAGTCGACGACTCTGTCGGGATCACCTTCGCTGCTTCCCCACATGACGGACGCTTTCGATGAGGCGGCCCGGCTTGGATTCTCAAGTTCCGCAGACTACGAACCATACTTACTAGTAAAGACTACATCAATATGTAACAAGAACAACTCTAACAATAATGATGATGATAATAATGCTGATGCGGTTGCTGTGCGCTGCTTGGTTGGCCTCGTGGCTGTAGTTTGTAGTTTGTGTTAGTGGTAGTGGTAGGCGTCGTCGTATGCGAAGCCGTGGAACGGACTACTAGTGGCACAGGCAGTTGCATCAACAGTGGTGGTGTGGTGGTCGTCGTTGAAGTATAGCGCAGCAGCAGCAACAACAACAGTGCCGACCGCATTTCAGCCATGGCAATACCACTGCGACTATGAGCAGCTTTTGCACTCCCACAGCTCGCACGTGCCGATGAGAAGTAAGAGCTAATTTCGGCTGATTGTTTCAGGGGTTGCAGACATGCCCGCATGCAACAATGCCAACAACACCATCATGCATATTCACGACAAGAGTCATCATTGCAGCCTTCGCACCAGCCATGAAGTTGATAATCATTCTTTTTGGCTGATTCAGCAGATAGAGGAGGGCTATGACGACTTCTTTCGTGAGTATTGTGCTAGTTTGTCTGAGGTACGGGTTCCCCATGCCCTAAACCCTAACCCCTGAACCCTCTTTTCGAAACTCTCACCGAACCTCAGGTCTTACCTGTCAAGGATGGTAAGTCGGATTATAGGTAGCCCCCGACTGAGATTATAGGTAAGTTGACTTATGAAGCAGGGAGAAGAACATTTAACGTCATTCGCTATCATGTACAGTAAAAGTATGCTATATTACAGAGTGCAATATAGTATAAGGCAGGATATCACAGAATACTATAATAAGATAATACAATGCGTATAGCGTAATATAATGTAATACAATTCAAAACCATATGACATTATACAAAACAATGTAGGAACATATAGCAGAGTATAATATATCACACAAGTAGAACAAACTACCACATATTACGGTATAATACGAAGATTGTATACGATAATATCATATAATGCGAAATGCTTAAATGTAGCATAGCATAGCGTATATAGTATAGATCACACTGAATCATGTTATCTTGTAGTATCTCGTATACATACCAATGTTTATACATATATATATATATATACAGAGTACATAGGGTCCGAATCTGCCAGCAAGGTACAAGGAGCTTGGCCTAGTTTCTGCTATGATTTGCCCGCTTCTGGAGTGTAGGGTTAATGCTTCACTCCTAGAAACTGTATAAGTTAGTAGGCACCTCATTTCAGACTTCCATCTAAGTAGCAGAATGAGTGTAAGAAGAGCATAAGTAACTGGTGGCTCGCCTTGGGGCTCGCCTTGGGGCTTTGGGCTGCTGGTCTCCCACATTCCGCCAGAAACCCCAGCTACACCGTGAAGGGCTACACTTTTCATCCCGGCAAGCCTTCATTCAATACCCCTAAACCCTAAACCCTAAACCCCTATCCCTAAACCCCAAAGGCCCGAAACCCTTGTCCCTAAGCTTCAAAAAGCTTGGCCCTCAAACCCCAGTGCGCTACGCCCTGCACACCACTGACCATTCGTGGCAGGATGACAGTTGATAGCAGCTCTGTGATGGCAGTGAGGGGCTGTTTACCAAGAGGCTCCAGAAACACTCCTATTATGGAATTAAGGTCCCAAAACCATAGTAGGGATGGTCTTTTGGGACCTAATTCCATAGTGGTAGTGTATATGGACCCTCTGGGTTAACAGTCTTGGAGCGTTTCATGCTTGGGGTTTGGGCTTCGAGGGTTTAGGCGCTAGCTGAAATCTTACGGGCACCTCAGTATGGAAAATGCATGCAAAGGGCTTCTAGGGTTCCGAGAGTTCAATCCAGAATCTCTCTGTATCGTGAGCTAAAATCAACATATTACAACCAAGGGCTGTTGCAGTCGCTAAACCCTGAACCCCAAACCCCAGTCTCATGCAAAGGACCTCGACCAAGTGACCCCGAAGCAGACCCGGCGCAGCAAGACGCGCGCGGCCACTTCGCCCCCTGCCTTTCAATTTCAATACGCTGGACCTTTTGTAAAGCCTTGTCAACACCCCCCCTGCCCCGGCCCTTTTGTTCCGGCGCCCTGAGGGCGGTGCATCCCGGCACTGTAGAGGGAGATAGATTTTAATGGGATGTGGGTGGTTGTTTGTCGTACAGTACAGTCGAATAAAGTCGAATGAAATAGAAGGTCAGAGTATACAAGTTAGTTGTACAGTAGTGCATTGGTGTTGCAGTAGTAGTACAGAAGTAATGGTACGGTAGTAGCGCAGTAGTAGTGCAGTGCTGCGGTACTCATACAGTACCACAGCAGTGTTACGGTCAAGGGTTTAGCGATGTTTGGGAGGCTTAGGAGGGCCTGACGGCCGGGGGTGGGGGCCAAAAACCTCGAAACCAAGCCCCGATCACTTCTAAGATGACTAACTACCCAGAGTATGCAGAGTAGCGACCCTTCATTTTGAAGACGTACGCTCCCCCCCATAGCCAATGAAGCCTGCTAAAACGAGACGCCTCCGGCCTCTGAATATCCTGTATACTGAAGTAAGATTGACCATTAGCAGAAACAGAACAAGAGTTTTGCCGCATCTGGAGCACATTAAAGAGGGACGCCCGAAAAATGCCCAAAGGCCGGCGCACATTAAAGAGGCCTGCCAAATTACAGACGGTCCAGCATTATAAAGACTCCGATTTGCCGGGTTTAGCGTAGAGGTTCTCGGACTATGGGGTGCCTTTGTTGGTTATGTTTTGCGTTTATTTGTCACATCACTGCCGAGAAGTACACAGGTGAATTAAACCCTGCATATTAAGCCTGCAGGCTGTCAATCAACATGTTTTTTTTACATCAGCTCCTTATGCTTCTGGGATCTCCAGGATACTACGTTACTATGTTGTTTGTTTGCCTGTCTATCTATCTGTCGGTCGATCCATTTGCCGATCTACCGATCGGCCAGCCATCTGTCTTGCTGACGGCTTATCTGGCGATCTACTTACCTACCTGTCTGTCTAGATTTCTTTGCTTCGGTCTAGTTATCTGTCTTTACCTTTCTTTCGGTCTACCTATCTGTATAGCTACCTTTGACTCTATCTTTTATCTATCTACATTATCTACCATCTATCGTACCTATCTATCGATCTATCTGTCTATTTATCTGACTATCTATCTCTTTATACATGTCTCTCCCTCTCTCTGACTCCGTGCACAGAGCCAGCCAGCCAGCAAGCCAGGCAGGCAGGCAGGAGACACGCACACACACTCACACTGATATACAGGATATACATATATGTATATCATATACACACACTTACATACCTGCAAGCATGCTGGAATGCATTCATACATACATGCACATGTGCATGCACAGGCATAAGCACGTACACATGCACATACTCGACCACATGTTATGTATATGCCTTTCCATACTTGCGTGGTTAGGTGTCCATCAATGCACGATCGAAAAGCGTGAAGCCCGTGTTGGTATTGCATGCCGTCAATTACCACACGTTTGAGGGACTTGCTGCACATCCTTGCCTCGTCCAGGGCATCGAGCATGCGAGTCATCGACAGGGTGTCGCCACTCGGACTTTGGCTGCCAGCTTGGCCTTAAAGTGTAGACCTCAGGGAACGTCTGAGTTAACTTATTAGTTGGACTAAGTTACGCAACGAAACCAGCCTCTCTTTTCGTCTGCATTGAAAACAGATCACGACGATTATACCACTGCCCTTGAGCAGTCTCTACTCTTCGGATTCAAAGTGAGATAGATGCAGCAGGTACCACCCCCCCCCCCAGAAGCCCAGTTGCCATGCTATGTCTGTTTCTGTGGACAACGCGCAACTATGGCCCGTAACTCCTTGAGCTCTCAAACCCTCCACAAATCCAGCCCTGAACCTCTTACCCAGCCCGATACCCTAAATCCGTGCTAAAGCTCTGTCTGCCTGTAGCATAGTAACTATAGCAAACTCTTGTACAATAGAGCATATAGTATGGTAAAGTAAAGCAAACTATAGTACAGTGTAGTCTAGCATGTCAGTGTCCAGAAACCCTATACGACAAGGGTGTCTTCCTTGGTCGGTCGGCGTCGCCAGCTTCGGGTTCCTACCTGAACGTTCCGGTTTCGGAAGGGGAGAATCCTTGGCGGTTAGGGTTTAGGGCTTAGGGTGTACCGATATCATTTAAGGCTTCGGTAATGTCGGGTTTCGGGATACCTCGGACCGCCTTCATGCATTCACCCGTGAGCTACTTACCCTGGTCCTGCTGTCCGGTGGTGTGGCCGTCCTGGAGAACCTTGCGGAGCTGTGTTTTTTTTTTTTTTTTGTGTGTGTGTGTGTGTGTGTGCGGGTGTGTGTGTGTGTATAGGACACTCGCTCTGCAGGGCTATCTGTACGGACCTGGGGTTTCTGGCTCACTCTCTGCATGAGGCATGTCTCTATTCTGGCATCTCCAAGCTTGACGCACCTCTCTGTGCAGGACCATGTGAGCACGAAGATCAACAAACCCTAAGCCCGAAACTCGTAAATCTGAAGCCCTGAATCCGAAACCTTTGTTGATAAAGGCCTTTGGACCGCTGTGACCTTCATCCTAGTGGCAGACTGCAGAGTTGCCATAGGCATAGTTGCAAAAATCGCTGCGCGGAACGCCGGTTGCCATAGGAATAGCGACAACAGTAGTACAAGGCTGTCAATAGCGTTCTGCCTGCTTGTATAGACCTCCGATTCGGGGATGCAACAAATAAACCCTAAACTCTACTTCCTCAGCTATAAACCGTCAAACCACCTAAGCTGCCTTTTCAGTGACGTTTGTTGCTCCATGGGGTGGGAGATTTGAACCTACGAGCTCATTTAAATTGGAGGGGTCGAATGTGAAGATGACTACTGTAAAACCCTAAACCTCTAAACCCTGATCAACGTATTCCTATATACTGTAGAAGCCTGAACAGTTTCAACTGTTGACCTTAGGGTGCCTCATTTCTACCTATAGTATAATAATGTACCGCCAAGCCCTGCTTTCATGATCCAGGCAGCTATAACATCCCTGAGCCCTAAATGCCTTCGCCCATAAAGATGCCGGAATAATGCCATGACATACTCTTGTGGAACCCCTGCGAACACAGATTTGTAACAAGCCCGAAAACCCCCACACCCTAAACTCCTAAATCCTGAACGTAATGGTATAGAAGGTTAAAGACATTGTGCAGGAGGGCGCTCTGGAGAAGGATATAGGCTGCCGGATTCTGATTGGGATGCCGTGTGGCGCGCCCTGCAGAGAGATGGGTCTTCTTGACGTAGGGTTTAGGGGTTATAGCAATTTCTGGGATTTTTCTTCGAAGTAGCTTTTAGGGGATAGGCTTTATAGCAATTTGTAGTGCTTCAAGGGTTAGGGTTTACAGTAATTTCTAGGGCTTATAAATAGGGTTACGGTTTCAAGTAATTTCGAGGGTTTAGGGTTTAGGCTTCTAGTTCCTGCTTCATCCACTCCACGCAAGGTTCGATGTAAATCCGAACTCCCGTGAAAGAAAAGCCCAAGAAACACGGGTGCAAAGCTAGATGTAAACCCTACCTAGAGGCTCCAAAGTAGTTCCTTTTTGGGGTTCATATATAGAATCCTATAAGGTAATCCCCAAAAAGGAACTACTATGGAGCCTATGGGTAGAGAGACTGGAGGTCTGGCCTATGTGCTGACTGCCTTCTTCACCCTCCTCGGCATTATCCCGCTGATAGGTGGGTGGTTGTCAAAATTATGGTCCCTTTTTGGGTCCCTAATATAGTACGGCAGCTCATATTTCGGGTGCCCAAACAGGGACCCTAATTTTGACAACCACCCAGGTCTACACGTGCGGGGCGGCGTTTTCAGCGCGCCTTCCCGGCATCGGCTGATGGGTTGGGCTCTACCCATAGGCCCCATAGCAGTTCCTTTTTGGGGGTTCATGTTTTAGAATTCTATAAGGCAGCCCCAAAACGGAACTACTATGGGGCCTATGGGTAGTGCAGGGTTTCGCTTGCTTGTTTTCGTCCCCTTGGGCACTCATAAGAAAATCAGGGTCTTGACCCAGTGCATTCCCAACGAAGAGATCCCTCTTCACGTTGCCTGCCCTGACAAACCAGCTTATTATGGAGCTCCAAAACCCATTAGCTCGATGTGCAGTTTGACCCCTAACGCACGCTTGCATTGCCAGTCTTGGGTGCTCAACCTCGGCCATTTAAAGCAAGCTCCCAGGGTTTAAAGTATCTAGTACTAGTTGAGGGCAACCCGGAACCCTAAATTCTGAACCATGAGGCGTTCCATAAAAGAATTTACCATAATCTGTCAAGTTTATTAAAACATTGTGTTCAATGAACTTACTTTAACTTTTCAAGCATCTCAGAGTATGCACTAGCGTGGCCTGGTTGGACTCTCAGTTGAGTTTAGAGATCCGTTGGGTCTTCAGTGATCCATGCCCAACTTCGTGTTTCGTAGTCTTTTTCTCTCTAGAAGTTGGGCTTTGAAATCGGGGCAGTGAGAGTAGGGTGCATCTAGATCTAGATGTCTAGAACCTAGTCAGGTAGTTGCATTTCTCTTTTATTCTGCTCACTTAGTCCCTGGCGTCTTGGGACCCGCGATCCTGCAGACTCTGTGCCCACTGTCGGGAAAGTTTAGGATGTACCTAGAGTCTACATTGTAGTTCTTTTTTTGGTTAGCCAGTTTTATGGCTAGGATCCTATAATAGAGATTTTGGTTAACCCAAAAAAGGAACTACAATGGAGACTATAGGTAGTGTAGAAACGAGGACCCTGACAGTTAGAATAGCGCTCCGTTCAGGTCTCCTTTAAAGGGTTGTGAAGAGGCTACTTCACGCTTAGAGGTCTGAATCATTAGGTAGGCTTTAGGGTCCTTATTGTAGTACGGCACCTAAAAATTTAGGGTACCCAAAAAAGGACCATAATTTTGACAACTACCCATATAGGGGTTCAGGGGGTTTAGGGTTGAGGGCTTAAGTCCTAAAGCCTGAGCCCCTGAACCCTTCAACCCTGCCGGTCTAAGTCCGAGGCCGACACATCCCCTGCAGCCCACGGTTTAGGGTTTAGGGTTTAGGGGTTTAGGGTTTAGGGTTTAGGGTTTAGGGGTTTAGGGTTTAGGGTTTAGGGGTTTAGGGTTTAGGGGTTTAGGGTTTAGGGGTTAGGGTTTAGGGTTACCTATCGGACCCCCCCGAACCCCTGAACCTCGAAACCCGAAACCCTATAACTAAACCCTATAACCGCCCAAACCCCCCAAACCCCAAACTCTATAAACCCGAAACCCTATAACTAAACCCTATAACCGCCCATACCCCTAAACCACAAACTCTATAATCCCTAAACCCTATAAACTCTAAATCCCTAACCGCCCAAACCCCGAAACCCCAAACTCTATAAACCCCTAACCGCCCAAACCCCTAAACCCTAAACCCTATAAACTCTAAACCCTATAAACTCTAAATCCCTAACCGCCCAAACCCCGAAACCCTATAAACTCTAAATCCCTAACCGCCCAAACCCCTAAACCCCAAACTCTATAAACCCTAAACCCTATAAACGCTAAATCCCTAACCGCCCAAACCCCGAAACCCCAAACTCTATAAACTCTAAATCCCTAACCGCCCAAACCCCTAAACCCCAAACTCTATAAACCCTAAAACCTATAAACTCTAAATCCCTAACCGCCCAAACCCCGAAACCCCAAACTCTATAAACCCTAAACCCTATAAACTCTAAATCCCTAACCGCCCAAACCCCGAAACCCCAAACTCTATAAACCCTAAACCCTATAAACTCTAAATCCCTAACCGCCCAAACCCCGAAACCCCAAACTCTATAAACCCTAAACCCTTTAAACTCTAAACCCTAACCGCCCAAACCCCTAAACCCCAAACTCTATAAACCCTAAACCCTATAAACTCTAAATCCCTAACCGCCCAAACCCCGAAACCCCAAACTCTATAAACCCTAAACCCTATAAACTCTAAATCCCTAACCGCCCANCCGCCCAAACCCCGAAACCCCAAACTCTATAAACCCTAAACCCTATAAACTCTAAATCCCTAACCGCCCAAACCCCGAAACCCCAAACTCTATAAACCCTAAACCCTATAAACTCTAAACCCTAACCGCCCAAACCCCTAAACCCCAAACTCTATAAACCCTAAACCCTATAAACTCTAAATCCCTAACCGCCCAAACCCCGAAACCCCAAACTCTAAAGCCTAAACCCTTACCTCTTAAAGTTAAACCCGAGTAAGGCGAGCTACGGATTCCTCGTAGCCTCGAACGCCATCTATTGCCTCGTGGCGATCTGCTGCGGTAGACTCCTGAGGATTGGGTAGGGTTTAGGGGTTTAGGCGTTTAGGGTTTAGGGGTTTAGGGGTTTAGGGTTTAGGGTTTTAGGGTTTAGGGGCGAGGGTTTAGGGTAGGATTTAATAGGAATCAGGGCTTAGAGCTTAAAGCTTAGGGTCTAGTTACGGTTGGGGGCTTAGACTTAGACCCCCGGATTCGTGAAAACTTTCACACTCGCAAAATTCCGCCACGGCGTCGTCTCATTTTTTACTTGGCTATTTCTGCCCCTGGAGTCTGCGCATAATTCCGGTTTCCGTACCCGACCCAGGTTTTGTAGGGGCCTTAATCACTGTGGAGTGCGGGCTGTAGTTATATAGGGACTACTACAGGGACGCGAGGGCGTACCATTTCTGATCATTCCCATTTCAACTTCAGCTAATACGCGAAAAAGGGGCGCCTGGTTGCAGGGTGAGGCTTGCAGCATTTAGCCATTGCAGAACCCGGCAGCACACCCTGCACCCCAAAGAGCCGCGCCACAACCCACAAAACCCTCCTTCATCCCTACGGCTCTCCTCAACCCTAAACAGCCAGCGAAAAATGCGAGTACCGGTGGCAGTGGCAATCAGCAACCATGGCTCCCCAAAGCCCTAAACTCAATGCCCCAAAGCCTAAACCCCAAAAGCCCTGAGCCCCAAAAGAACACTAACCCAAGTAGTAGAGTGGGTAACCTTTGTAACCTTGAACTGACATGGGGCAAAATTTTCCCTGTATAACCCGAATATACTCCCAAAGGTTAACCTTTAGTTCCCCAGGATACTGGACAAAACCCTAAACCCTTTGCCCTTAACCCTAAACCATAAAGAACCCTAGCCGGACAGGACTGCCATCCTATCTGAAGATCTCGAACTCGCCTTCTCAAAGCTGCAGCACAGATGCAGGGAGGGCAAGACGTGAATCATCCTCTTAGGGAGGGTTAGCCTTGCTTAGGCGTGTTGGTGCCCCTAAACCCTACCCATAGGCTCCCTAGTAGTTCCTTTTTGGAATTGCCTTATAGGATTCTATATATGAACCCCCAAAAGGAACTACTTTGGAGCCTCTAGGTAAACCCTAAACTTCAAAAAGGCTTCTTTGCAGGATTGCGTTACTGGCTCAGGGGACTCAGAGCTTCGAAGGTTGTTTGTGTTCAGGGATGGGGTTTGTACCCGGGTTAGGGGTTTCTGAAGCCGAAGGGCTTTGATTTTTTTAAATGAAGTTGTATAAGGACGTGATTCGGGTCCTTGAGGAGGACATTGGGGGTCAGCTCCCAGCATCTACTGCCACGGCTCCTGGTGCGGGCGACTTTGCAATTAGAAAGCAGATCCGGGTTTTGTCAAAGTGCTAGTACGTGGAAGAAGCGCCAGACTCCAGACTCTTAGGGACCCAAAAAGCACATAAGCATAAGCTTTTTATGGGGATATCCCTACCTTATTGGGCTTCATTATAAAGGGGTTTATATGGGATATCCCTATCCTAATTTTTGCTTATGTGCTTTTTTGGGTCCCTAGACTCTAGAGTTCCAGGAGCTCTCGGTTTGCAAAATGCTGGACGGTGCGGAGCAGATGTCAGGCAAGCACCCCCGACCTTAAACCCAACACCTACGACCATATATGACCTGAAAGTCCTATACCCTAAACCCTAAACCCGAATACCCTAAAACCCTATTCCTTAAACTTTCAAGGAGTCGTCTGGTCTCCTCAGGAGAGCCGAAATTCAGAGGTCTGAAACACTAAGTGCTAGTAAGTCTTTACTATATAGGGTTTAGGGTTTAGGGTTTACTATAGGTTCCATAAAACCGTAGCATAAATTACGTCGCCGATTATCCTTTGCCTCAGCCATCAAAACCGTACAGCCCAATGCCTGATAACTTCCCACGGGTCCGAAGCGCTAACCCAAAGCACTGAACTAACCCTGACAAAGCACCCTTAAACCCCAAATCAGACTGAACCTCAGACGACAGATAAAGGAACCCTAAAACCCCAAAACCCGAAACCATCTAAACCCCTAAACCCCTAAACCCCTAAACCCTAAACGCCTAAACCCCTAAACCCTACCCAATCCTCTTTCTAAACAAAGCCCCCCTTCTAGAGTCGCCGTTCTTAGGACTCGGTTTGTCGATCAGCACGAGATTGGCTCAGAGTGGCATCGATGGTCCCGCCAGGAGGGTTTAGGGTTAAGGCCTTAGAATTTCAGGGCTTAGGGTTTTGGTATTGCTTTGACCTGCTAGGACTCTAAATCTCGTGTGCTGGCTGGGTCTCAGAATAAGCCCTTTGTTCGCTATGGGGCTGCAGGCAAATTTCGCTACGCTGTTTTAATACAGGTAGACGAGGTAAGGCTTTTCCTAAACCCCCCCCCCCAAAGTAGGTAAAATAGTGGCCCAAAACCTGTAAAAGGCTGTTATTCTACATACTTTTGGGGTCCAGGTGGGACCTATGTAGGCCCAGCCAGCGCCTTGGTAGTTTACCTGCGGGCTCGAGGCTCCAATGCCCAGGGCTCATACCAAGAGCTGCCAGAAGGGGTTTGAACACCTGTGTATCCTTTTAATGATATGACTGAGCCGCACTGTTCAACCTGTAGTTGTAGATTTCGAAGTACACTCTGTGCAACGTCCCGGGTATGGGAATCTTAGGGTAACCCCAAACCCTGAACTCATAACTCCCAAGTTGTCGTGTGCGGGGTTGAATGTTTAGAGTTCGTTTGATGCATTACAGCACGGGCACTCCAGTCCTATTTGGTCAGTTCACATTTCAGATCTAGACACAGATCGAACGAACTTAGACATAGAAACTCATTCTAAAGTTCTGAAATAAGCCTTTTCGTGCCTTGATACTGGAAAACTTGTTTGTAAGCCCCTTTTCCTAGCACTGTTTGTAGTTTCCAGCAGTATGCTTCATCTTATTCTTGTTCTTTTGCTCCTCTAAAGGACCCCCTGCCTTACTGACGAAAGCCTAAACCCCTAAATCTTGAACCCTAAGCCCTAAACCCGTAAATCTTGAACCCTAAACCCTAAGCCCTAGGAGTTCAGAAAAACAAAAAAACCTAAACCGGTTGGCAGGAGCGGTGGAAGTATGCAATCTCCTGGTTGGTCTTGAACTTTTGCTCCTCGGGCTCCTTCTTGGGGTCGATACGGACTTCGTGGGCTGTGCGGGGTTCTTGAAACTGGTCCTTTGGGAGTTTGGGTTTTGGGGTTCAGGGGTTCTTTAATGCTTCGATATGGGATTCAAAAGTTCAGTGTAGCAGCTTGAATGTACGATACCCTAAACCCTGAACCCCTCAACCCTAGAGCCTATAGCCTGCTCCCCCAGGATGTTGAGATCAGTTCCCGAGATCAGCATCTTCTGCAACCCATGTTCATCCTTGCTCTCAGATAGTATAGCAGGGTGTGGGGTATAGGGTTTCGGGTCTAGGGTTCAGGGTTCAGGGCTTCGGGTCTAGGATTCAGGGTTTAGGGTTTCGGGTCTAGGATTCAGGGTTTAGGGTTCAGGATAAGACAGCCCAAAGCCCTACATGTGCCCTGAACTCTAAACTTGTCTTTCTCTAGCTAACTATCCATCTACCTGCCTTTCATCGCCTTATCTACCAATTTGTTTATCTGTCTATCCTGTCTGTCTATTTATTTACCTATCCAACCAGTTATGTATCCCTCTCTCACTCTGTCTGTCCTTGTGCCTATCTACCTGTCTGTCTTTCTATCGATCGACTTGTCGGCCTCTCTACGTGATTGTTTTCCTTCTATCCATCAGTAGTAGTAGTAGTAGCAGCAGCAGGAGTAGTAGTAGTAGTAGTAGTAGCAGGAGTAGTAGTAGTAGTAGTAGTAGTAGTAGTAGTAGCTAACCGCGCCTCCAGGCGCCTGGTGTTAACCTCTGTTTTTCTGCGTCTTGGGGCGATTTGGTCGTTTTGCTGGTGTGCCGGGGGGTGGGTGGGTGGGGGGGGGGGTAATAACGACATGGTTGACCGCAAGCTGTTGCACAAAGAGCAAAAAAAGGCTGTAAATACCAGTGTTTTGGGCATGATCGCCAAAGGCAGTGACATGAACGTTAACCTAACCATCTTCTTCATCATCCTCATCATCATCATCATCCTTATCATCATCATCATAAGCCCGAGCCATTAGTTCGTTTGACGTTGGCTTAACTACAATTTCTAAAAAATACTAAAAACCCAGCATTTTAAACACTCGACCACGCAAAACTACCAGGCGCCAGGAGGCGCGGAACCCTAGTAGTAGTAGTAGTACTACTACTACTACTACTAGTACTACTACTACTACTACTACTAAGAATAATAATAATTCAGCAAATCTTAGCAAAGTTCTAAGACCGTCTCAAGCACTCACCAAAGAGTGAAGCGATTGCATCGACCGACCGAAGTCCGTGAATAGTAGTAGTAGTAGTAGTAGTAGTAGTAGTAGTAGTAGCAGTAGTAGTAGTAGTAGTAGTAGTAGGCGCGCCCCCCCGCCTACCAACCACCTCTCCTAAACACTGTTTCAGGGCACATCCATTTTGCTCGGTATTTACAGTATTTTCGTCATGTCGTAGTCCAAACTGTTGCTGCTTGCTGGGTGGGGCATGATGACGTACTTTTAAGAGCACATCCATGTTACTCTGTATTGCCGTACTTTCGTGATGTCGTAGTCCAATACCAACGATGATGATGATGATGACGGGTTTTTGGGCGCCAGGTGGTTGCCGAGGGGGGTGGCTAGAAGTAGCAGTAGCAGCAGCCGTAGTAGTCGCGGTGGTGGTGCTGGTGCTGGTGCTGGTGGTGCTGGTGCTGGTGGTGGTGCTGGTAGTGGTAGTCGTCGTCATAGTACATAGGTAGTGGCAACATGCCCGCATGAGTTCAAAATCTAACCCAAACAGGAGGAACGAGGGCAGGAGCAGGAGTGGGAAACGAGGTTGGAAGCGGGATGAAGCTGAAGATGAAGGGTGAGGGTGATGAGGATGAGGATCAGGACCAGGACGGGGATGAGGATGATCAACAAGCTAAGCCACCTATATAATCAGGATGAGGACGAGGACGAGGATGATGAAGGATGAGGGCGGTGAGAAAGATGTCCCCTCGCCAAGTGGGGTTTGGTGGCTTCTTGTGAGGCGGGCCGCATTGGCACGAACAAGTAGAACAAGCGACTGCAACTGGATTCTGAAGCCTTGCCGGATTATAAATACCACTATACATGTTGACCCCAACTTTCAACTTTAAAGATCCGGCTGAGCCCTCATTTCGTCAGCTCGAAACAAGGTTTTCTGGCAACCTGGTCGGTGGACGTGTGGATCTGTTTCACAACGTGCCTCGACCAAAATGGCAACAACTCAGCTGCTCTGAGAGCCTTGGGGTTTAAGGTTCAAGGTGTATTGCGGAAAAGGTTTTCATTGAAAGTGGTGAAGGATGGTTTTGCATGATGCAGTTGCTGTGGGTTTTGTGGCTTCAGCCGTCCAGCGCCAGCCTGTCCCATACCCCGAAACCCCAAGCCGAAATCCTAAATCATAAACAGCCATCAGCCCATTAAGGGCCAACGTCCGCCACCGCAATGCCAGATGTGATCCCAAACCCTATTTAGCTCCAAAGTATGCCCTACATTATGTAGCCTATGAAACCTGCCTTTTTTGAGATAAGTATGAGGAGATCATAACAAGGAACCATAAAAGATCGGTTTAGGGGCCAGGTATAGACCAAAAGCCCAAAACTTATAAGAGTTCGAAGAGCAAGAGGGTTCTGGTTGTCATTCTTTTCAGCATGGTCTCGGGCAGGGTTCACAAAGGGTCTAGGGTTATGATCAAGCCAAAGACCAAACCCCGAACCCTATAAATTCGAAGCCGTGAACCCTGAAGCCTTAAACCCCATCACCACTAATGAAAAGGTGCATGGATCCCACTCCGGGTGCGGGACTGGAGGCCGTGAACACAGAGCTTGGCGGGGCTTGCAGAGTTCGATTTGGTATTCAGAGGGCCGTAAGACAACTGTACGGGTCAAGAATAGACATCTTACAAGGGGGCGGGCCGGGGTTGTCAACCTTTTGCTGTTGCATATGTCAGCTACTTATTCCGAAATTCCACCCAGGGGCCGGTGGGCCTTTACAAGGGGGGCAGCAAAGATCTACACAAATCGCGTAGGGCGCTGTCGACTTCAGGGTGTACATGTGGCGCGTTGAAATTAAGAGCTACCTGTGGCCCCAAACCCTGCAGAATACTAGGTTGTGACCCCGGAATCCCATCAAACTTACACCAGTAGGTTATTGGGTTCTCACAGGTATACCCTCTAGCCTAGAGGCCTTAAAGCCGCGGCCCAGCAGCGGCGGGAAACCTTTGCTGAACTCCCGAAAGAAAGTCTTAAAGCCAAACGCTGAGAGTCCACGTATCGACATAGTATATACATAGGCCTTACAGGGTCCGTTTTTAGGAACCGCACACAGCAACGCTGTTTCACTTCTCACTGGCCTCACATTGGGTTTAGGATTCAGGGTTTAGGGTTAAGGGGCCATTCTAGATTTCCGGATCCCAAGAAGCAGTGAGAAAACAGAGGCCCGACTCGAATGCTAAGATTCCAGAGGTTCAAGAATTCCTGTAGCACCATGCAGACCGAAATGCAACACAGCACAGCATCGTACCGGGCCGTATGAACAGATACCTGCTCATGGCGCACGTCAGGGCCGTCGAAGACGACACGCCTAAACCCTATAAGCCCTAAACCATGGCCCTCATGGTTTAGGGTTTCAGGGTTTCGGGTTTACCTAGACCCTGAACCCTAAATCGGCGCAGGAGTATGACATGCAACGTTGGGTGATATTCGTGTCAGCAGCGGCAGTCTCATTCCTGAGCTCTTTGGCGAAGGGGTTTGGGTTTTGGGATTTAGGGTTTGGGATTTGGGGTTTAGGGGTTTAGGGTTTAGGGGTTTGGGGGGTCAGGGTTTTGAGTTTAGGGTTTAGGGTGACCCTTCGTCCTGTTCCGCGGACTGTACTGGCTTGGAGCTGAAACCCAACCTCCAAGGTTGCTCTAGTCAGGCCGTAGCACCCTCAGCACGCAGGCCAATTTGTTTAGAAGATGTTCATCTCGACCGGGATGCTGGAAGGCCCATCGTGGGTTCAAGCCATACGAACTCGAACAAATGGTCTTGAGAGCATCAAGCCTTGAACCAGCCTCGCAGGCTCTGCTGAGCAAACCAGTTTGTAGGCCGCAGCCAGTCTGCACATGTTATTCCAGTTCGGGTTTCGTCTCTGCACTGCATATGCCCCACCTTAAGCCCTCAACCCGATGAATACCCCAACATGAAACGCACTGTCCTAAAGGACAATCGGCCGAAGCCCTACACCCTAAGTCCCGAAACCAAACCTGTGAAACGTAAATCCCAAAACCCGAAACCTGCAATCCTCAAGAACCGCTAAATTAGAGTTTAGGGTGCAGTGTGCACATAGAAGATACTTGGTACGTCTTGTGAATGTGCACAAAAGACTGCAGGTATTCTGTACTGTATGTACATGTATGTATGTGTATGGCCATCTGTCTATCTATCTATCTGTCGATCTATATCTCTCCCTATCTCTCTCTCTATATATAATATGCATGTATGTTTATATGTAAAGGAGAGAACGAGAGAAGAGAGAAGAGGGAAGAGAGAAGAGAGGAGAGAGGAGACAGGAGAGAGGAGAGAGACGCAGGAGAGAGGCGAGAGGAGAGAGGAGAGAGAGAGAAGCAAGAGAGAGAGAGAGGGAGAGAGCGGGCGAGCGAGAGACGGAGAGAGAGAGAGAGAGAGACAGAGAGAGAGAGAGAGAGAGCGAGAGCGAGAGCGAGAGCGAGAGCGAGAGCGAGAGCGAGAGGGAGAGGGAGAGGGAGAGGAAGAGGCTTATTATGAACGCTAATATGGTATGGAATTTATAGGGACCTTACAAAAAAGTAGGTTTTGGTAGGTTAAGGTAGGGTTTAGCCTTCAAGGACCCCTAGACCATCGATCCAACCACGAGTGAGGTTTTGCCATGGCGAGCGGGATGGTACTTGTTTTGGCGTACATCCACTCGCACTTGCCACTCGGCTGGGGTTCAGGGTTTAGGACGAGCTACGGTTCAGGGTCTATAGGGTTTAGAGGTTTAGGGGTTTACTGTGGGGATTTGGGGTTAGGAGTTTAGCGCTTGTATGATAGAGAGTTTGCATAGCGGCGCTGGGGGAGAGAGGTTTTAGATTAGATCTGATAGTGCCTATAGTGGCTATAAGGTGTCAAGGGTGTTGATAAGGCGCTCGATGCCAAGGGCAGTTTGTGGGGCTAAAGTTTTTGAATGTGAGATTTAAGTATCATTCATACAAAAGCAATTTACTGCTACTTGGTCATATTTTTACAAGCATGCTAATGCTTTATCGTACCCTAAACCCTAAAACCCTAAACAAACCGTTCATATTTGCAGTTTGAGATTGCTTGCTGAGGCACCTATGATCTATTGAAGCTTAAGCTCCTCCTTCGATCCTGCCGTCAGTAATCTCCCATTTGGGAGGTGTTCGCATCCCCTTACGCCCTCAAACATGATCCCGCAAATCCTAGATCTAATCAAGAAGCCTTAATACTGTTCCTGAGGGCTCCTTTTTGCAAAATTCGTGTAACATACCCCCGAAGTCCCACAGTAGCCCGTAAGGCCCAGTTCTGGGGTGGTATTGACGTAGCCAGTCCGCAGAATGCCTTGACCTATCTGCTTGAATTTCTGGTTTAGGGTGCTGGTTCTGCAGAAAAAGAACCGATGCCCAAAACCCCCTTATGGGTTTGAGGTTCACGGTCTAAGAACCTCAGGTCCTCTTTAGGTTATTAAGGCCCCCCACCGCCAGACTCCTGAGCCTGGTAGTAGAGTAGGCAACCTTTTGCTCTGTTGAGGTACGATAATTCCTACCTATAGTGAACCCCAGAAAGTTGGAACATCGATTTAGGATGATTCATGCTGGGATTCCCTTTACTTTATAAGGGCATGAGGCTAATGATGTTCCAACTTTCTAGCTCCTACTGTAATCAACCTCTAGTTCCCCAAGATATTTGACAAGTAGGGTTAAAGCCTCGACCCCTAAACCCTAAACCCTACCCCTTGTGATCCGAGGCTTTTGGGCTTGGATCGAATCCTGGACTGTTGGGTCGCTGACATGGCTTCTTGACGGTTTAGGGTTGGGGGTTTAGGGTAATTAGGCTTTAGGTTAGGGTGTAGGGTTATTTGAGTGATCAGGGTATAGGGTTTCGAGAGGGTCTAGGCTTGAGGGATTAGGGTATAGGGTTTCGGGTTCTTTGTCTAGGGCTTAGAGTAAAAAGCTTTGGGTTTCGGGTGTTTTGTGCAGGGTTTAGTTGAGCGTTTAGTCTATGCGGTTTTGTGGTGTGTGTGGGGGGGGGGTGTCAATACGGGTTTTCTGTATGGTCTTAATGACTAGAATAAGGCTTTTTGGGGGGTTTGCAGTGTAGCAAGTCGAGTTTTCTGTGCTTATCGGTCGACAGGAAAGACTTGCCCTGGATCTTGTGACATGCTCACGGCTGTTTTGGGACCCTTGTGAAAGAGTCCCTGGGACCCTTGTAAGAGAGCTCCTGGATGGTTTGATCTTCATTACAGAACAGACCTCCCCTGGATCCTTCAAAGTAGAGAATCCCTGTCTGGCTTGCCTTCTCTGTATGAAGACCTCGGTAAGTATTCGAAAGGCCAGACCCTACACTACTGGAGTAGAGAATCCAAAATGTATGTGTGTATATATATATATATATATAGATGTCTATATATATATGTATATGTAGATGTGTATATATATATGTATGCGCACAAGCGGACTGCAATCTACAAGTCCTAACTCCAAACGCCACATTAAGACAAGCCTATGCCACCCTAAACCGCAGTGCCCCTCCAAGTGACGACCCATGCATGTTTTTGCCTTCAGGTCGAGACTTCAGATTTTATCAAAGGCGTCAGCAGCTGGAACTCGATTCAGGCAGCGACCCAAAGGGTGTACTGTAGAGGCCTTAATAATTACCGATACTTTTGGGGGGCTCCTTGTTATAATTATAGTATAATTTGCCCCAAACCCCATTCTAACTATTAAGGCCCCTATATTAGTCCTCAGGTAATCAGTCCTTGTCTATGGTTTTTGGTACCCAGGAAGACCCCAAAGTCCTAAGCCAATGAGTCTTTGCACTCTTAAGGTTTTTAGCGCTCAGAACAACTACCAACATTATTGCGCAGGGCTCCTAAACCCGACACAGCTTCAGGTTTAGGGTTTAGAGTCGTTTAAGATTCCGGATAAATTAAGGTTTAGGGTTGCGGGTCGTAGGGAATCTGGCACTATAATATTCTTGAAGTGGGGGTTTCCGAAAACAGGGGGTGCCTTATTTGGGGGTCCTTATAGTAAGGATCCTACTATTGAGGGGTACTCTATTAGGGTCCCCTATTTTCGGAAACTCCCAAGTAGACCTCGAGCCGTTCTCCTCTAGTCTGGCAGCGTGGCCTGGACAGAGGTCGTACAACAACCATTCCCCCGTCCTTAAATAGAAAGCCGCAATGATCAGTACGCATTGCATCCCGATACCCTCAAACCACTAAAGCCTCAAACAAATAAACCCTAAAGCCTCGCACCCTCATTCCCTAAGATCCCTTCTCTCCTAAACCCAAAAGATACACTGTATAGTTGCCTTCCTTAGGCTAACTTCTCAAGATGTATACGTACTTAAAACATGCTTCAAATCCCTGCTATTCCAAATTCATGCAGGCGGTTGCCATCTGTAAGGTTGCACTCGTGAATGTTGAAGCACTGCCGCCCCAGAGGCGCTCCTGAAGAGTGCCAGCAGGGAGCTTGCAAGCCACTGGAGTTTGCAACGAGCATTTTCCCGGATTATTTCACCGGTTGACCCTGCATTATCTTCGGGGTAGGGGATTGTTTTACATAGTGAGGAATAGTGCGGTGACTTGACTTTGAGGCTTTGGCTGTCATGGATTGTGAGGTGATGGGCAAAGGGTTTGGCTCTTTCGGCTGGTAGGATTTGGGGTGCAGAGGGGGATTGATTTTGGTCATCTCTGCTGTGTCTCATTTCCGAAGTGGGTTGGGAATGTGATTTCACGCTCTTGTCAGGCACAAACTCAGGTTTAAAACGGGGTTTAGGGTTTAGGGTTGGGTTTAGGGTTTCAGGTTTAAAATCTTTGGTTTTAGGCCGAAAAAAGGATTTGGGGCTCGGGCCGAGTCACTTAGGGTGTAGGGAAACCGCCCTGAGCCCTGGCATGAGGTTTCCGAGGCACGACGAACCCTGACATTACTTTAGGGGTATATTGGGTTTAGGGATTTAGGGTTTAGGGTCTACTTAGTAGCTGAGTGGATACACTTTACAGTACTTTACACTTTTTGTGATAATATTACCCACTATAAAACTGAAAGTGTGTACTTTTTGGGGCGTATGAACCCAGCAACTAAGTTGCCTGCAAGACTCCACCCAGAGCTGGGAAACCCGATTTTGCGGTTTTGGCAATCATGTACCCCCCAAAACTCCTAAACATTCCTAAACCCTAGACCTTAAACTCTTAAACCCTAAACCTTATAGCCCTAAACCGAAAACCCTAAACCCTAAACCTTTTGCCCTAAACCTTAAACCCAAGAACCCTACAACCGTAAACCCATTGAGGAGCCCTAAACCCTAAAACCCTAAACCCATTAAGGAGCCCTAGGTCTGAACCGCCTTGAGGCAGCTTTTTGATGCTCCAGGCCTTCGGCTCCCTCGGGCTTATGGTCTTCCTGACTGGCACCTGGGCTCCTTCTAATGTATTTCGGGTTTTGGGTATAGGGTATATAGGGTTTTAGGGTTAAGGGTTTATAGGGTTTAGGGTATAGGGGTTTAGGGAATAGTTAGTGTTTACGGTATAGCGTTTAGGGGTTTGGCGTTTGGCGTAGAGGGCTTTAGCGTTTAGGGTATGGAGTTTGGGTGTTTCCGGGCTTTGAGTGGTTGGAGGCTGGGATTTGCACCCTAAACCCTAAACCCTAAACCGTATGGAGTTTCATAGGGTTAGGAGATTCAAAGGTGGGTGGAGGTCCCCCTATAGAAGGCTACCAAACTGCCACGGTCCCAAGTCCTGGATCAATAGACCGCTGCACCCTTAACCCATAGAACCAGTGCCTTTCAAAGTCCCAGGACATGTGATGCAAAACTGTGTCAAATCTTTGCAGGCTCCTAGAGGCGACGTGGTAAAGCGCACAAGCCGTAAAGACACGTAGGACTGAAGTGACTGTTGGCTTAAGAGCCTCAAGGATTTCTTCTGTGGAGTGTCTCATGGGACTTGGGGCTAACCGCTCAGGTTGAAAGGTCTAGGCTTATCCTTGAGGCTTTCAGGTTGTTTGGGGGGCGTGGCGAGGGCTTGACTACTTAAACCGTAGACCGATAAAGCCATAGCCCTAAACCCCGAAACGCTGATCCCTTAGGCTTCTCTTTGCCATTCTACTTCGATGTACATGCGATGATCCCTTAGGGAATTGCCTATGATACTCCTTACAGTTCCTCGTTACCTTTACACTGTATACACCAAAAACTCTTTGATTCTTAGGGCCTGTATATGAAGTTAGATGATACCTTGCCCATTTAGGTGTATTGCACCACCCAGTCCCCACCCTATAATAACATCTATCTCAAGATCCCACCACACCACCCTAGGATAACATCTATCTTAAGATCTCAGCCCCAGTACTAGGATAATCTACCCCAAGATCCCAGCCTAAGTTACCATCCTAAGAATACTACTTACATCTATCTAGGTGCCATTCGCCTAACTAGGCAGGGGGGGTTCTTGTAAAATTGCTCAGTTGTCAACCCTGTGGTTCTGCGTTAGCCTCAAGGTTCTTAGGTATAACCAACCTCAGGATATTTCAGAGCTAACATCACACTCGAGCTAATTAATGCACGACTCACGAGCAGCCTGATTTACCTTTCGCGTTCAGGCACAGCTCACATAAAGCAAATCCCATCCCAAGAAAGCTCCGCAACCCCAATCCGGCAAACGATCAAAGGACGCAAATGAAATAGGCAAGGCCAGGTGGTCAGAATTTCGGGTCCACGATTGGGGCTAAATAACTTAGGTTTCTTTCTCTAGGTGCGACATCCTGCTTTCATAACAAAAACTCGGTTCGCAATTGCAGTTTAAGATTGATTCAGCTGGTGATACGTAATTTGGATGGCTTGGTGAATGCTGGGCATATCTCGCCGAATCGACCCCACGTCCTGGACGTGAGCGACAACTTCCATTGCATCCATGTTCAGGACTTGCTGGTTGACCCGTGCAGCGGTTCACACTTGTGTTGGCTTGAGCTGTTTGCCTCTCAGCTTTGAACGCTGCTAGTCTTGATGGATTTCTGCAGCTCTTTTTGCTCTAGAGTTGTTAACATCCAGCAATGCTTAAAAGAGTGGGCGAGTGCCTTGAAAGCTTGCTGGACCAACATAGACAGGAGGTCTTACAAACCCTGGATGCCGTGGAGCAGGAGTACAAGAAGAGGGAGCAGGAGTACAAGCAGGAGTACAACACGAGGGAGAAGTTGCATGAAGAAAATGCAGATCTCCAGAAGAAGGAGAACTTGAGACTGGTTGAGGAGCTGTCTAGGGTCAAAGCACTCTATGCGCCACACGCCCACTGCTGGAACTTGGACTGACCCGGTACGCGGAGAAGAATCCCAACTTGCACGGAGGGACATGGACCTCTCTCAGTCAAAGCTTCTTGAAGGAGCATGTCTTCATGCCAAATAGTGATGACCTCCAACAGTGGGCGACAGACAAGATCGCTCGAATGAACAAGATCTTTCAGTGGCACATCTCAGTCGAGGACGAGTTCTTCATTGATTGTCTATGGAACGTCTACAGCAAGTTCTCGGAGAAGTACCATGGGCTGACTGCAAGCGGAAGTGGCTTCGTCATCATTGGTGACAGCCCGANCTCAGTCGAGGACGAGTTCTTCATTGATTGTCTATGGAACGTCTACAGCAAGTTCTCGGAGAAGTACCATGGGCTGACTGCAAGCGGAAGTGGCTTCGTCATCATTGGTGACAGCCCGACGACCACTGCTTCTGCCATCCCTCTTGTGTCAGCGTTACGGGGGCAGAGATGCTTGAAGGAAATGACCAGCAGGGGGGCAACGGTTGCTGTGTGGCACCTACATTAGGTTGATGAGGCTGTAAAAAAAATAGGCGGTACCTGCGATATATTGGGGATTGTCATCCTCGGGTTTCTGGGTGGTGATCGGGGTGCTTCTAAATCAAGCAGCGGGCGGGTTGTGGTAAAATTCTTCTCATAACTGCGTCACCTAAGCCACTCAAAACTGGTTCAGCTAATCCACCAACGACAGATGTTGTTAGATCGTGATGTGAGGCTAGACCACCTGCGAAATTTTCGTCCTATTCTCATTGTTCCGCGCCCGAGAGTTCTTAATATGCCTTCACCTTGTTGTTGTTCTCGTTCTACCTGTTGTTGGTGCGCTTGGGATATTGCTTGTTGATTGGCTTGTTGCGATTCTCCCGCTCTTTGTAGAACTCCCTCTAGTTGCGCTCGCGTAAAACTTGTATCTTCGTCTGTGTCAAAAAATTCATCANGCTCTTTGTAGAACTCCCTCTAGTTGCGCTCGCGTAAAACTTGTATCTTCGTCTGTGTCAAAAAATTCATCATTACCGTATTGCTCCGCAGGCTCTTCGCTTCCGATATTGAACATCTGAGGTCGTGTAGGGGAATCCGCCCGTGCGCTTGCTCCAGCATCCCACAAAGCCCTATGAGTAAGATGGTTGTCTGTCGCATACTCCCGTAACATTTGATCTCTTACTATCCTTTCATTGATTCTTCTCTGTTCTACCTTCAATCTGTCTAAATGATCTTTTCCATCAAAATAAGAACCTCTATTACTTGCCTTATAAAATACTGCGTCTCTGTTAGGAAACGGTTTTAATGCTTCTTCGTTATCATTGACAAGTTCTAGGATGTCTTCGTATCTAGACNTTCCATCAAAATAAGAACCTCTATTACTTGCCTTATAAAATACTGCGTCTCTGTTAGGAAACGGTTTTAATGCTTCTTCGTTATCATTGACAAGTTCTAGGATGTCTTCGTATCTAGACCTTCTGTGAAATTGTGTTTGTGATTTGGATACCATTATATTTTATATTCTTATATAGAAAATTACATTTTAGAAAATTCTTTCACGTAGTGTTTCAAGAGTTTTTGTTCTGTTCTGTAAGTGTTCTATGGATGTTTCAGGTATTCCAGGATTATGCATTTCTGATCTTAATCTGTCAATCTCNACATTTTAGAAAATTCTTTCACGTAGTGTTTCAAGAGTTTTTGTTCTGTTCTGTAAGTGTTCTATGGATGTTTCAGGTATTCCAGGATTATGCATTTCTGATCTTAATCTGTCAATCTCAATTGTGTAATTATCTTTCATTTGTCCTTCTAGTAATCTGCGCTTAAGTGCTAGATTTGCAACTCTAGCTTCTCGTGCATTCATTTCCTTTTTTAAGTTCAACAAGTAGTCAATATTAGGCTTATGAAAATTTAACTCTGATGCTTCATTTACCACCCGATTGTCTAATGACTCCCGCAAGTTAGGCCTCGGGCTGAAACACGAGGATTTCGCATGTTAGAGGTTCAGGCCTGAACCACGGTTGAGGGAAGAGGAGTTGGGGCTTAGGGAGCGTTGAACTACGGAGAGGGAGCTGTCGCGGGTTCTAGCAAGAGAGTGGGGCTCGACACCACGATGCTGCACCCTCAAATCAAAAAAGGCTGCGCTTTTGTTTTGGATGTGCAGGCAAGCTCTGCAGTATGTGTTTACACTGCGAAAGCACGCCAAGATAAGATAAGATAAGGCAAACAAAGGCAACATATGCAAATAAGGACTGACATAATAAGGTAAACAAGCAAATAAGTAACATGTGGACAGGTAGATTGGTACATGGGCAGGTCAGAATCAGATAGTAGATGGAGCGACACATGGAGAAGCAACGGTGTAACATACACAAAGGCATACATCTGTATATGACATATATATATATAGAGACAGAGAGAGAGAGAGAGAGAGAAAGAGAGAGATGGAGAGAGAGTGGAACGGCCTGGAGGGGTGATTTTGTACCTTTCTGTATAATATATATATATATATACATATATATATATATATATATATATAGATGTCTGTATGTATCCGACGTATGTGCCATGTTCAGCTTGCGGGTTGGAGTGGAGGGCTTAGTGAATCTTCGCACCTGTGGTTTGGGGCGTACGGTCGACGTTAAGGGTTCGAAGTTTTGGGGCTCGAGGGTTGGAGTTTGGTTTTCAGGGTTAGGGTGGTCTCAGAGTCTCGACGGTTCTATCCTCAGTAATGTACAAGCCGACATGATAAGAAGGTGGTTTTCGGGCATACAAAAGTATGGCTATGATATGTAGAAGCCATATTTGATTTTTGCGTCTACTTAACTTAGCTCTCTACAGTACCCTAAACCTTAGTCCCTAAACCCTAAGCCTTACACCCCCGACCAACAGAAAGAGCCAAACCTTAAGCCCCAATCGCTAAACTCTACACTCCAAATTCTCAACCCCAAACTAGTGCACGTCTGAACAGGCCAAGCTATCGCCCTGCGGAGTGAAAGCCTATTGCATTGAAACTGCCTAAGCTCCAAACCTAATTCCTTCTTCAAGCTACCAGAACCTATGTTGTGTAGGTTCTTAGTATAAACCCTAAAAAAGAATCCATGGGGACCCCCAACCAGGGAAGGTAGGTTTTGACTCCTAGGATCCCTGACCTTCATCTGGCGGACCGATGTGCGGCCGGTGCTGCTGGCCATCGAGGGCGCCTCTGCTTTGCCCCTCATTTGCGCCTCGCCAAGCAAGGAGCACAGTGTCGGGGTTGACATTTAAGGCTTCGGGTTCAGGGTTTCAGGTCTGAGGTTGGGGGGTTATAAGGCTCAGGAGGCAGCTGTAAATATGTTCAGAAAGTATTGGCAGCTGCCAATTAAACGCTATAATCGTAAGCCCGAAACTCTAAACTGTGAGCCCTAAACCTGCAACCCTAACCTGACCGCCATATGTAATTTGCATGGGCCTTTCCTTAGTAGCTGAGTGGATACACTGTACACTTTTTGGGATAATATCACCCACTGTAAAACTGAAAGTGTATACTTTTGGGGGCTTATGAACTCAGCAACTAAGTTTCAAAAGATTGCCGCCGCACACCTGCTACTATTACTGCTGATGCTGCTACTACCGCGAGTACTAGTTACTAGTACTCGTACGAGTACTAGTACTAGTACTACTAGCCACCCCCCCCCCCCCCC